>JBAKBP010019649.1:0-44242 GCA_037953745.1 Lithodes maja
GTACGTCCACACGCTGTACATAAATACGCACTTACACATACGAACACATAATACTAACTTGTACAAGCACATGCACTTACATATATGCATGCACCCAGAAGTACATACGTATTTATCCATACAAATATATACCCAAGGACTGCACACATACAAATACATATATAAAAATGAAATTTTAATATTTGGACAGTAGATGTCTTTTTAGTGCAACTTTGAAGCCAGACACTGTGTTTATATTTTGCAATGCTTGTGGTAACTGATTCCAAATCTTAACGCCATGGTAATTGATAGATGTTTGGGATTGGCTAGTCGTTTTAATGGAATTTCAAGTTGGTTGACATTTCTTAACTCGTATCTTTGATTAATTCGATATCGAAATAATCCCGCATTGCTAATATGGTTTAATGATTTAAATACAAATAAAGCACTGCAATATATATTTATGTCCTGGAACTTCAAGAGTTCTAGCTTTTTGAAGAGTTCATTGGTATGGGCGTATTTTGACTGGTATGTAATTGTTCTAATAACTCTTTTGTGAGCTACATCTAATGATTTTAGTTTAGTTTTCCCAGACTGCCCCCAAACAGTGTGGCAATATGAGAAGAATGGATACATCAGTGAATAATATAACTGTTTCATTGTGTCATTATTAAAACAATGTCGTGTTAAGTAGAGTATGCCACACTGTTTGTTGATCTTATCCCTCACATTTCGAACATGGAAGCTCCATGACAACCGTTCATCCACCTCTATCCCAAGAAACTTCAAGCTCTCCTTTTTTTTCCAGGATTATGTTCCCTAGTTTGATTGGTTCAAGGTTTTGCATGATGGACTTATTTCTTTGGAAAATTATGTATTTGGTTTTATCAATATTACGTGTTAGCTTATTTGCAGTTATCCAATCGCGAACATTTTGTAAATTAGTATTGACTATATCAATTAATGAACGTAGATCCCTGTTACTAACATAAAGAGTGCTGTCATCTGCAAAACAGTAAAAACTTGAACAAGCTACTTGAATTAATGAAATCATTTATATATAAAATAAACAGTAATGGGCCTAATATGGATCCTTGCGGGACACCAACAGAAATAAGTTGTTGTGATGATTTACTTTCTTTGTATTCCACAAATTGTTTGCGATTTTCCAGATATGATTTAAACCAATCGTTTGTGATACCACGAATACCATAGTATTTGAGGGTTGTGAATGGGTTGTGAGGGAATAGATGGCATGCAAAGGGTTAGTAAAGTTCTAATGGTGTTCCTTCCTACTGGGGAAAGGTAGGCTGGATAGGAGTTGTTACGTATCTTGATCCTCAAGTGGTTAACTTGATGAATCTAGATAGCACAGAGATATATATTAAGGTATCAGTCAGCTGAAGGCAAAACAAAAGTATAATCTAATAAAATTATTTCCTGTTGTTGCTTCCTTTCCTTTTGGATCTTAGGACTTGGTATCCTTTATTGACTGATACTCTTTAATTATGAAAAATACTGAAACTAATTAAAGTCATGTAGTATTTATAAAGAATTATTATTTAACCGAAGCTTAGTAGGCTATGGTTATGAACCGAATAAGTTATAGCTAAAGAAGGACTATTAATTTTATAAAAAGTCTTGAAAGATAAATATTAAGGTAAAAATATTTCTGTCTCTTACCCTTTTTGAAATGAATAGATAGTTTTCTTATAAATTATGTCCTTTTATTTATATTTAATGTAGTTATTATTCTTGGTTCTTGTCTTACGTTAATAGTATTATATTATTATTATCATCAGGAGTTGTTGTTGTTGTTGTTGTTCCCCAAGCTGCCTGGCCGAACAGCCCCAAGGCCCCGAGCAAGGCCAAGGCCATAACCGAGCGCCCCCACAGAACCCTCCTCACCGACCACAATAAAGCCTGGGTGACCGAAGCCACTCCATGGCGGGGAGCTGAGGAGGGTGCGGAAATGCCCGGGAAACCAAAGCCCCACCCAGGGCCCTGTGTCCCTCAGCAATTATGAAGAGAAAGTTGAGGGGCAAGGGAAAAATGTGACGCTTTGGCTTCCAATCTTGGTAGATTGGGAGGTCAATCCACGTTAGAGACGCCGTCACTTGAGATCTAGAAAATATATAAGTAAAAGGAACAGTCAGAGTAAGCTAAGGGTATGGCAGAGATTGCTCAGTTCTCACTCTGATAGACCAGCCCATCACCACTCATCAGGAGTAATATCAAAGTCACATAAAAAGTTAGATATATATATTTAATAATTAGTTAAATGTATTTCTTAACCACTTAACATTGAGGTTTGATTATGAGTAAATTAAGTTACAGGATCGCTTCATAGATTCGATTCAGGTCTCACTCAAATAATATGAAATGCAAAAATAATATTTTGAAGCTAAAAGAATTTTCTTCAGCTTAGGAAATCACTAGAAGTAATATTAACACAGCCATGTTAGTCTAAGGCGATATTACTAATATGAGACAATAGCATCACCGTACTAAGCACCGTTAAGCAATGTTAGCTTAATTAAAAGAAAATGAAAGAACTCGTAAGTATTAATCTAAAACAATAGTATTAATTTCATCATAACCCAATTACTTAAAGAGTTGCTTTAGTCCACAAGTTAGTCAACTAAAATAGTTAAGTACATAATAGCATTAACGTTAATTCCCAATCAAATAGTTAAGTACATAAATAGTAGCGTTAACGTTAATTCCCAATCAAATAGTTAAGTACACAATAATAGCGTTAACGTTAATTCCCAATCAAATAGTTAAGTACACAATAATAATGTTAACGTCAATTCCCAATCACATATCTCACTAACCAACACAACGTAAGTGTTTACACGGAACACACTTAACACACACATATATAATCTGACTGACAGTCACAATCCCATTATAATACTTCACCCCGTCTTCCTCCAGCTGCAAGTTCACCTTCCCCAACTCCAAATGAGACTGATTTGAATGCCCACAACTCGGGTCTTATATACTAAACAATGATGGTGTAGGAACGAATCAGGAGGCGGGGGGTGGTGCCCGCTCCAATCACAGCTCCTCGAGTTGCACAACAGGTGCCTGGTCCATTCACAGCTCCTGGCGTCGATCATACGTCATAGCGTCGGGTAGTTTGCAGGGTCCCCTATGACGCACGCAGGTGTGAAGGCTTGTTTGCTGGTATGCGGCGAGCTGGTTTCCCCACTCGCTAGTTCGCTCGCTAGTTTGCTTCGCCGCTTGGGTAGTTTGGCTCCTTCAACTCTAATTCTAACTCTTAAATTAACATACAGGGCTCCGTATGTCAGAGAGTATATATACAAAAGGTTTGAGAACGGTTAGCAACGGAAAAATTATAGGTTTGACTCCTGTAAGGAGATAAAGAAAACCTAATATTTAGTAGTGGCCCCGTAATCATTGATGAACATGCCTATTACATAAGGCATCCTCTTCAAACACTAATCCGCCGTAGTTTGAATCTACCGCGCAGAGCATTTAAAAACTGAGGAGCCTTCATCATGAGCGCACGCGACCTCACTCATGGCTTCAGTCATTATGAATTGGGTTCTCACTACGAAAAAACTTCGTAAAAAATAAAAAGAAAAAGAAAATAAGAATAACTATCTAATAAGCTTTCCATCATATCGTGGATGTACTTGTGTGGATCTCTGACCAGACGCTGATTCAGGCGTCATTCCTCCTTCACTGACATATCAAGTAAACCAAGATCCTTAATACATCAACGAATGGGAAGGGGACGGTCGGGAGGGCCCCAGTCGTCAATGATTACGGGGCCACTACTAAATATTAGGTTTTCTTTATCTCCTTACAGGAGTCAAACCTATAATTTATTAGTGGCCCCTCCATCATTGACGAACATGCCTGATTTCTAAGACTGGAGGGGGACATTCGTAATCATATCATAACTCTAGAAAAGTAGATAATAAAAACAACCACATAGTATTCTTACTCTTGAAAAATATATTTAATCATTGGCGTAGGCCGAAAAAATACAAGAAAAAGGGGTTCAGGCAGGTGCGTGCTTCAAAGAAGCCTGCCTGACAAAAAATGGGTAACCCTAAAGATTCTGAACACAGATCTGTAGTTACAAAGGCACCCTACTCAACGAGTGGTGACAAAAATAACAAGTTATAAGCTTATATGTGCACATCATAAACCCCAACATAATCGTGGAGATAAATTGCAAAGGATCTCCACTGATTCTAAAATTAAATTGCTTTCGCAGCTAAAACTACTATAACAACCCCGTTGTTTTGTACTAACATTGTACTAGCACAATTTCTCTCTGAGAAATTTTATATCACATTAACCTTACATTGTATCACAGCTCTCATACTCCGGCGGGGTCTAGGGTGTCCTATGTCAACTGACTGCACCCCCCCCCCCCCCCTTTGTGAAAATAAACAAAAGTGACTGTCGGGCCACCTAGACCCTCTGCCTTAAAGCTATACATGGTAAGGAAGGTTTGTCTAGAGCAACTGACAAGTATCTAGACAAAAACGTATGATTAGACACCCACAATTGAGTGGACGCGATATCTTCCACTGAAAAGTTTTTCAGGAAACGTAAAGAGGCTGCCCATTTGCGTAAATCGTGGGCCCTACCCACCACGCCGGGATTACTCTCTTTAATGACTTCGACCAGAAGAGATGCTAATCGCCGTTTAAGTAAGCGTTTACCCGTACTTGCTACCCATAAAGCACCTTGGGGGTTTAGAGGAGCTACTCTCAAATATTTGGTTAGAGCTTGCACTGGACATAGATTATGATGCACCTTTCCCCTTTTTAATGCTGGCACCGTGAACTCTGAAAACACGTGTGCACTGTGCTCATTCTTGGCTACAAAACCTGGGGAAGGCGCAATGTAAATACATTCGTTAAGTCTACCAAACCTAAGGCAATTGGGTGTGTTGCTCATCGCCGCCAGCTCAGACACTCTGTTCCCGGTGGCCAAAGCCATAAGGAAAACCGCCTTTTTTAAGAGTAAAGCAAAGTCTGCAGTATTTTGGTACAGACGAGAGTGAAGTAAAGACAAAGCTTTGTCGAGAGACCAAGTAGGCATGAGCTGACGGGGAGGTGGGCGAAGTTTAAAACAAGCTTTTCCTCCGCCACCGGTATGGAAAGACCTGTAAGGTCTAAAAAGGGGCACTCTAATTGCAGTTAAGTGATTTTTTAATGTTACCACCGATAAATGTTTCTGTTCAAACAGATAATTCAAGTAATTGAAAACTAAAGCCACTGACGGCACATTCTGTTCCGTTCTGACAATCCAGGAAGTAAAGGCTTGCCAATGTGAGTGATACTGACGTTTCGTAGACTGAGTATATTGATTGATTAATTTATTAGTCACATCTCTACCGTATGGTGCCAGCCACTTGGCCTCCTGAATGTCCATAATGCAAAAGTCAGCGAGGTCGCTAGGTTGCCAATCGTGTCTAAGTGGAAATACCCGACCGGGAGCGATACCGGGTCCGGGCACCACGTTTTCAATTGCTGGTACCACAACTGCGCCGGCCACAGGGGCGCGATTAGCGAGACTAAGCCTTGATAATCTCGTAGTTTGTTCACTACGTGGCACATTAGTGACGCATCTGGCGGCGGAAACAGATAGATGGAGCTCCATCTGTTCCAGTCTGTCACTAGGGCGTCTGGCCCCCCTGCCGGCGTTATCGCCCGGCGGGTGAGGTATAGAGGGAGTTTGTGAGTCTCCTCGGACGCAAAAAGATCCACTTGTGGATGGGAGAGCTCTGCAATCATTAGGTTGAAAATGGGTTGCTTGAGCTCCCATTCTACTGTCGTGCTCTGTCTCCGGGACAGAGCGTCTGCCCAGACGTTCGCTACGCCTGGGAGATAAGATGCGTGAAGGTAAATTTCTAGTCTGTTGGCTAGAGTAAAAATCTCTTCCGACACGTTTAGCAACCCCCTTGACCTCGTTGATCCTTGCTTCTGAATACAGTGAACCACATTCAGATTGTCCATTCTGAAGGCCACCGACTTGCCCCGTAATGCCGGGCCGTGAGCCTGAAGGAAATACAAGGGGACTAGTAATTCTTTGACATTAATGTGAGAGATTTCTAAGTGGGACCAAAGCCCCTGACCCTGGTGCCCCTGATTTGATTGAAATCCCCAACCTATTGTGCCTGACGCATCCGTGTCTATCCATACCGTTGGTGGAGGAGAAATCCATGACATTATTGAGTACAAAGTTTCCCTCTTTGCCCAGACCGCTAGCAAGGTGTGGATTAATTTCGGGATGGGCCATAATTTTCCCGCCGGTAAGAGCGGGAAATATTTGTTGCCTTCCAATATTAATAGTTTTACTTTCAACCGGCCCAACTTGACAGTTAGTTGAATCCAGTTGAGAGAGCCGACCAGAGACTCCCAGACCCTTCGCGTCGTAGTCAGACTGTGAAGAAACATGAACAGTTTCCTGCGAAACCTGTTGCGATTGTCCACACTCTGACTCAGAGTGAGAGCGGCCGTGTCCCAGACCAGCCCTATCCACTGAATTACTCGTGAGGGAACAAGGTTTGACTTTACCAGATTTACCTTGAAGCCTAGAGTTTTGACATGATTTAAAATGATATTGACATGTTTTATGCATAAATGTTGTGTCTCTGCCACCACCAGCCAGTCGTCCAGATACCACAACACTCTGATCCCCTGTTTTAACAATGGCATCAGGGCTTGCCGGACTAATTTCGTGAATAATCGAGGTGCTAGGTTCAAACCGAACGGCATCCTTTGAAAAACAAAATTTTGGTGCCTGATCCGTAAGGCCAAAAACCTTTGAAATCTTTTGTTGACCGATACGTGCCAATAGGCGTCTGTCAGGTCCAGTGAACACATCCAACCTCCCGGCGGAAGTGTTAGCCTGATTTGGTGTACTGTTAACATTCTGAAAGATTCGTTGTGAATGTGAAGGTTCAGGTAAGACAGGTCTACGACCGGCCTCATCTGAACACTGTCCCTTTTGGGAACCAAAAATAGTTTGGACGTGAATACAGGGTAATTTGGGGGGACCGGGATGATGACATTCTTGGCAATCATTTCCTGGACCAGTGACTCCACCTCTAAAGAAACAAAATTCGCCGTTGTCGGCTGACGTAAGCGAGGTCGCCGGAGCCACTGCCAAGTGATGCCTTTGCGAGCCACCATCCGTGCCCAAGTGTTTAATGGCCATGCCTGGTGACACGTTCGGAACGACCCAGTTAGCAGACAAGGGTTCGCCGGCTGTACTACCCTCGGGTCCTCCGGCCTTAAAGTTGGCACCGGGAGTGAGAGAGACTTTAGTTTTTTGATGGTGGGGTTGGTGGTGCTGGACGCTTTGCCGGCTGGCTGGTGTCGGCCGACGACTGGCCCTGGCCTGGCTTATGCTGGCCGCGTCCTCTCTGACCTGAAAACCTACCCTGTCTATGCCTGTACTGACCTTGGGGGGAGTGGGAAGACTTAGGCGGAAGAAAGGGTTTAGATCCCCCTGGCTGAGCTTTAGTAGCTGGCCTGGGTTTGGGAAAGGTAAATGTAGGTTTCTTAGAAGGGGTGGGACTGTGCTTAAAAGCCTGTGCCATATTGAACACCGTTCGCCACACTTCAGGGGACATTAGAGAGGGAGTAAGCACTGGTGACATGACCACCTGATTCGCAATGCGATCAGGTAGCTTGCGAACTAAAGACATTCTGAGATCTTGTCTTGCTCGTACCGCCTCAAGCAAGGCGGTGCGTATGTCACCCAAGGATTGGATTGACGACTGGAGGAGCAGTCGCCGGGACAATTCAACCGATCTTCTGGCATCCGCATCTGCGATTGCCTGAGTGGACCGTAGTAAAGACTTAGCTACCTGTTGAGACACTATGTATTGGGAGAACAGGCGAAAAGCTTTCCCCCTGAGCCTAAATTCTCTGTCTAGGTGAGTAGGGGTAGGGGTAGTGAAAGGGTCTTTTAGCTCACAAAGATTAATTTTAGGGGCAGCTAGGAAAGAAAACAAAGCTGACGGGACTCCGCCTGCAGACCCTACAGGCATGGAGAACCACGAATGAGTATCTTGAGGGATCTGGTGGGAAGATTTCGAAGTAAATGTGGTTGCAAAGTTTTGAGCCTCTATTTCCCAATCTACCCAAGGTCCTGGACCCAACTGCCCCACCTTCAAAACTGGATTAGCTGCTTCGTCTGTGATGGTCTGTAAATCAAGTTCAGGAGTGAGAGCTGACAGAGTCTTAATATCATTAAACCCATCCAGCTTAGACCAGTCTGAAAATAGTTTCGAAGCTGAGGCAGGGGGTAAAGCTGGCTTAGTAGCTATCGTATAAATACGATAGAATATGACTCTTTTGTGATCTCATATGTCTCTGTGACGTCACGATCTCTCCTACAGCACGACGTAGGATGAGTAGATCGTATATTATAAGATTGTAAATAAGTTAAGTTATAAAAGGCCTAATATGCTATTAAGCAATATTGCCATGGTCTTATGTAGTATATATGAATTTATCGTATATATTAATATAATTTATCGTATAGAGCAACCTAAATGCGGTACGATAATTTGGGCTCCTGGCGGTTTGCCAAGGCAGCAAGGTGTGCTTTTGAGGTACGCCAGAGCCTTCACGAACACCAACCAGTTAACATCTAGTTTTCCGCCCTCAGTTGATCGTGCTTTTGTGCCTGTAATCACAATACACATACACTCAGCTACACCATCACGACGCTCTCATCGACATCATGACTGACTGATAGATAAGCATACATTATAATAATCATGTCCATTCCCATGTAATCATTTATTCTTTCTTTAACTTGACTTGAGTCTTGGGACCGAAGTCTCGTTCCCCATTGTCCACCACCATATTGGGTAAAACGTTCTCCCTTGCCTCATTGCCACGTGGAACTATTGGTGAGTTAATTCCTGGCTAATATTAACCCTTATAACCTTACCCTATATATACATTTGTTATGTGAGACCTTTGGATATAAATTAGCTTGTTTCAGATTGAATTCAATTTAGATATAGAGTAGTTTTCATTTAGATTGATTTTATTTGATTCATTATAGCTTAGTAATATTTAACTTCCATTGATAGTTTACCACATTGGTGCCCAGACCCGGGAATTAGCTACCAGTAAGGGATTTTAAGGCAATGAACAAGGGGACATATAACAGGATGCAGGAACCACTCTATGATAAACTGGCAAGGCTAGCCAAGCGATGGTTAGAGCCGGAATGCAGGGTCACATCGTTGTGCCTGCCTAAGTCCTGCATCCCACCCATCATCTTTCCCCAGTAATTTTCTTTTCCGTTTCGGACTTCCTGTGACTATTATGACCTGACCTAACATTTTTTCTTGTTCAATATGATCCATTAGTAGGTATTGCTATTTAGTGTACTATTTTTTCTCCATAACATAGAAGTCCGCCGGTTGGCGTCTCTTAATTAGACTATTATTTGGCCGTTGTTTTTGTAACGTAACATTTAGATACATAGCCTATAGGCTCTCATGCAAAATGGATAAAAACGATAAAGAGACACCGTCTAGTGGGGTGCTGATCAAAGCCCCTAAAAATCAAAGGGCGGGACTTCGGGGAGTATTAAATAGGCTAATAGTGGACTTAAACACTTTCATCACTACTGCTGATCTAGAGGAATTGGAGGCCAGATTAGATAACGTCCAGGCTACCCACGGTCGTATTACGGCTCTGAGTGAGGTGATTGTGGCTGACATGATAGAGGAGGTAGAGATAATTACAGAGTGTGATAATCGCGCCCTCTATGACGAATCTGTCTTTAGAGCGAAGCGCCTATTACAGCGTGCTGTCACAAGTAAGAAGGGAGGCGATAATGAGGCCCATAGAAGGGCTGACCCAAAACAGACTGTACACCTCCCAAAGCTCAATCTTCCTACATTTGGGGGCAAGTTAACCGAGTGGTTAGCTTTCTGGGACGTGTTTCGATCTGCGGTTCATGAATCCTCTTTGGATAATGTCCGCAAGTTTTACTATCTGAAGGGACAAATGGAAGGAGAGGCCTTACATTTAATAGAGGGTTTTGCAGTAGTGGGTGGTAGTTATCTTGAAGCGGTACACTTATTAGAGTCCACATACGGGGATAGAGAGCAGTTGAAGATGGCCCATGTCGTTGCCTTGTTGGGGCTCGCAGAACCACAGTATAAGGTTGATGAGTTGACAAACTTCAGGGCAAATATGGAGTGCCATACTCGATCGCTAGACACCCTAGGGCTTACCACGCAGGAAATGATAGTCATTATCTTGTGGCAGAAGCTTCCTGTGGCAATACTTGATAAGGTAAGATCATTTGAACTGGGGGAGTTCAAAACTCAGTTCAGCAAGGAGATCAATAATCTACAGTTGAACAAAGGGAGAATGTATGTGTCGGGAGGGAGTGAGAATGTGGAGAAGAGGGGAACAATAAGCATGACAGTGGGGACTAAAGTAAAGAAAGAGGGTGTGTATAAGAAACCTGCTCAGATTCTATGTAAGCTATGTAACAACAAACATAAATGGAGTTTCTGCATAAAATACCCGACAAATGAGACAAAACTAGCACAGGCGAAAAGATTGAAGCTATGTGTAGGTTGTCTAAGTGGGGAACATGGTAAGCAGGGACAATGTACTGCTACATACTTAAGGCCCTGTCGCCACTGCAAAGGACATCACTTTGATAAGTTGTGTCCTACAGCAGATAAAGTCAAAGACGTCAAAACAGAGGGTACTACAACTGTGACACTAGGTAGCACGCAAGACACCACTATATTGCCCACAATACAGATTCCCATGGAAGGTAATGACATTAACAAAGTTTGTCGGGTACTTCTAGATCAAGGATCTCAACGTTCCTTTATAAAGAGGTCCGTACTAGTGGGATTGAAGCACCGAATCGTAGGGGCTGAGACTCTTCAATTACAGGGCTTCACAGGGGTTACTGATAAACAAGACTACGAGATAGCGGAGATTTCATATTTCTATCGTAAAAACCGGTACTTTATGACTTGTATCGTAGTAGACACCCTACCAGAATATGTATCTGTGGGTGTGAAGAAGGTGGAACACGCATTACGTAGCAAAGGGGTTAACTTGTCAGATCCCATGGGAAATCAGAGTGAGGTGCATGTTCTACTTGGTGTAGATCATTATTATGAAGTAGTATACCCTGGATTTAAAAAGATGTGTGGTGTAGTTTTAATCCCCACTAAATTTGGATACTGCATGAGCGGAAAGGTGCATACAACACAGTCAAAGGTCCTGGTCGACACGGTCTCGATATATAGAGTCAATGTAACCGCGGCAGAGGAGTTGGGAAGGGAGGATTCCCAACCTAGTGACCCTAAGATGGCTGCCGAGTTCGACCTGGAACGACTGTGGAGATTGGATCACATAGGCATTAATCCTATGGAGACTGATTATGACTCGGAAGTTGCGCTACAAAGGTTTGACGAGTCTGTGTGCTACTGTGCCTCAGACAAGCAATATAAAGTTAGTTTACCCTGGAAGAACAGTGAGATAAGCCTGCCTACCAACTATGGTTTGGCATTAGGTCGCTTGCGCGCATTGCAGCGGAAATTTTCTAACGAACCGAGCACGCGCCAGGCGTATGACGATGTATTTCGGAGTTATGAGGATAGGGGCTTTATAGAGAGAGTCGATGTCAGGGAACCGTGTAAGAAGGGTAGGGTTCACTATCTGGCCCATCATGGGGTAAAGAAAGACAGCGTCACCACACCAATACGGGTGGTGTATGACTGTTCTGCCCGCCAAGGACAACAACCCAGTCTAAATGACTGCCTGTTGACAGGTCCGTCCATGGTGTCGGACCTGTCCCAACATCTATTGCGGTTTAGGCTGGGGAAGTATGCCTATACCAGTGACATCGAGAAGGCATTCTTGATGGTCAAGCTAAAGGAGGAAGATAGAGATGTTACCCGCTTTCTTTGGTTCGGCGACATTAGCGACTCTGGAAGTCCCATCATAATATACCGTTTTCGGGTTGTACTCTTTGGGGCCACTTGCTCGCAGTTTTTGTTAAATGCCACAATCAGAAAACATCTAGCGGACACTCATGAGGACACAAGTAAACTATCTCGCGGATTATACATTGACAATTTGCAGGGTACTAGCGATAGTCAAAATGATTTGTTATATGCATACTGGCAAGCACGCAGATTGTTTGCGGATGCACATCTATTTCTCCGCGAGTGGGTTAATAGTGAAGATCTTCAGAGTTTAATACAAGTGGATGGTACGGCATCTCTTAACCAGGAAAAGTCCAGAAATTTGGGGATGATCTGGCAACCTAAACATGACATACTAACTTTTCAAACAAGGTCTTTTGCTCAGCAGACAGGAGCGCACACCAAAAGAAGTCTGTTGAGCAAAGTTGCGCAATTTTTTTATCCTTTGGGTCTAGCATTACCTGTTACCATAAGAGCTAGGATTCTAATGCAGGAAGTTTGGAGACGTAAAATAGGATGGGATGACAGTTTGCCTGAGGACCTGAATGACCAAGGGACATTGCTGTTGAATGAATATGCCATCCTATGTACTAAACCTATACCTCGTAAAGTGGCGGCGTTCGGTGACGTTACGTTACACACGTTTTGCGATGCTAGCGCCACGGCATACGGGGTAGCCATATATGTTGTTACTTCATTTGGGGCACATTTAGTTACAGCCCGGGCCAAGGTAGCCCCGGTTAAAAAGGTAACTATCCCTAAAATGGAATTGACTGCCATGCTGCTATTAGCACGTCTGGTGCAACATGTACGCGCAGCATACGAGAGCGAATTAAATATTGAAATCGTTCATGTATGGTGCGATAGTCAGGTCGCACTCAACTGGATACATAGCAAGAAGTCTCTGCCAGTTTATGTGCGGAATAGGGTAGATGAGATTAGAGCCCTTTTGCCAGACGTTGCTTATCATTATGTAAATACAAAAGAAAACCCTAGTGATCTCATAACTAGGGGTATAACGGCTAGCCAGTTAATGAAGTCCGAATTGTGGTGGCATGGTCCAAAGTGGCTGCTCCATGAAAGTGAATGGACGATATGGCATGCTGTTGGTGAGGGACTTCTGCCACTGGAAACAGTGGCAGTTACAGCCCAACCAAATGAGCCACCGGGTCCTATCATGAAGTGGGCAAGATTCGGTGACTATAATAAACTAGTCAGAGTTGTAGCTTGGGTGTTGCGATATGTATCCAATCTCAAGCTTAAAGTAACGGGCCAACTCTGCAACAGGGGTCACAACATTGACGCTCGTGAATTTAAAGCAGCTGAAGTAACTTTGATCAAAGGGGTTCAAGTAGAAACCTTTTCCAATGAATTAGAATCCTTGAAAAGCTCGAATAAGACATTAATGCCTAATATAGTGCGTCAACTACGGTTGCACCTAGACAATGGCCTCATCAGGTGTGAGGGTCGCCTGAAGTGGTCGGGTGTACCAGACGGCACAAACCGACCTATACTTATGCCAACAAGACATCACGTTACTGATCTATTGATCATACGTGCACATAGGGAAGTAAAACACTACGGAGTATGTCATATTATATCAAATTTACGTCTCACATGGTGGATACCCAGAGTTCGACAAGTAGCTCGACGCATAGTGAGAAAGTGTGTAATATGCCAGAGACTAAAGGGTAAACCATATGCAACTGGACCAGCTCCACCTCTACCTGAATGCTGTGTAAAGCACGTAGAACCTTTCCAAGCGGTAGGATTAGATTACACAGGGGCATTGAAGACGAGAGAGCATGAGAAGGTTTATATATTATTGTTTACCTGTGCGACGTCTCGAGCGGTACACCTAGAACTATGTGATAATATGTCTAGCGAAGAATTTATGCTGGCGTTCAGACGGTTTTGTGCCCGTCGTTCATTCCCTCAACTCATTCTTAGCGACAATGCTCCCACTTATGTCCAAGCATCAAAATATCTAAAGGATATGAGTAGTGATCCTACTGTCATCACTTTTTTGGGAGAGAAGAAGTGCGAATGGAGGTTCATTCCAGTTAAGGCACCTTGGTTTGGTGGAATGTGGGAACGATGTGTTGGCATAGTAAAGTCAGGACTAAGAGCGGTTGTAGGACGTGCTCTATTAAAGAAAAGTGAGTTGACGACAGTCCTCACAGAGATAGAGGCAGTCGTGAATGATCGCCCGCTTACATATGTGTACACCGACCTGCAAGAACCACTACCATTAACGCCAGCTCACTTGCTATATGGGAAACCATTGACTGCGTTTCCATCTGATTTTCAGTCCATAGTAGAGTTAGAGGATCCCTCGTTGTACTCTGAGGTAGCGGTGTCTAAGAGATACCAGTATATATCCAGGATAATCGAGGATTTTAGGAAACAGTGGATTAGTGAATATCTGCTAGCATTGAGGGAAAGGAGTGTTACTCCCTCTGGTAGACCAACGGCACCTACAGTTGGTGAAGTTGTTTTAATTAAAGAAGATAGTCCTCGTTTATACTGGAAATTAGGCCGCGTATTGGAGGTATACAAGGGGGCAGACTCTGTAGAGCGGGTGGCGCTATTGAAGACAGCCACTGGAACTACTGTTCGTCCTATCGCACGTTTGTACGCTTTGGAGCTCGATTCCGCATTGCAATCTGAGGCTCCACCTGTTATTGCTGGGTCCGAGGATTCTCAAAGGAACGACTCACCTCTTACTGATGGTGATCATGCTCGGACCGGGACGCGTCCCAGACGCGCTGCTGCTGGCGCCGTCGACTTGTGGCGTCAGAAGATAGCCTCTGGGCAACTTTAGGTTCAAGGTGGGGTTCAGGTCTTTTTTGTGGGGGGAGTGTATCGTATAAATACGATAGAATATGACTCTTTTGTGATCTCATATGTCTCTGTGACGTCACGATCTCTCCTACAGCACGACGTAGGATGAGTAGATCGTATATTATAAGATTGTAAATAAGTTAAGTTATAAAAGGCCTAATATGCTATTAAGCAATATTGCCATGGTCTTATGTAGTATATATGAATTTATCGTATATATTAATATAATTTATCGTATAGAGCAACCTAAATGCGGTACGATAATTTGGGCTCCTGGCGGTTTGCCAAGGCAGCAAGGTGTGCTTTTGAGGTACGCCAGAGCCTTCACGAACACCAACCAGTTAACATCTAATTTTCCGCCCTCAGTTGATCGTGCTTTTGTGCCTGTAATCACAATACACATACACTCAGCTACACCATCACGACGCTCTCATCGACATCATGACTGACTGATAGATAAGCATACATTATAATAATCATGTCCATTCCCATGTAATCATTTATTCTTTCTTTAACTTGACTTGAGTCTTGGGACCGAAGTCTCGTTCCCCATTGTCCACCACCATATTGGGTAAAACGTTCTCCCTTGCCTCATTGCCACGTGGAACTATTGGTGAGTTAATTCCTGGCTAATATTAACCCTTATAACCTTACCCTATATATACATTTGTTATGTGAGACCTTTGGATATAAATTAGCTTGTTTCAGATTTAATTCAATTTAGATATAGAGTAGTTTTCATTTAGATTGATTTTATTTGATTCATTATAGCTTAGTAATATTTAACTTCCATTGATAGTTTACCACAGTAGCATACACAAAATAGTCCTGGTGATAATAACTAGGTATAGCCTTGATGTTTACGTCTAGTACATTTCCCAAATTATCCAAGGCCCTTAATTTCTTTGATTTATTGCCTTGGATGACTCACTCACTCGGTACTGGGAGCTCCCCTGACAAGGTAGGTTGGGCTAGCTCTGGTTTATTGGGGGTCAAAAGGACCCAAGACTCGTCTGGTCCATAAAGCAAGGGCATGGCTACCTTTCTGACAGGTGCCTTGTCTAGAGGGGGTGGATTAACATCCGTGATGACCCTGACATTGGAAGTTGTCAATGCCGCCGTAGCAGGCTTGGTAGCTACTGATGTTGACAGAGTGGGGGGGTTAGGGATCTTAGATAAAACAATCGAAGTCATCAGAGGCCGTACCGTAGAACTTGTCGTGGGAGCCCCCAAGTCGATTGTGGGGGCCTCCTGTTGTTGGCCAAAAAATCTAGATAAAGCCTGAGTAAGCAGCCCATTAATTTCTTGCGCAGTAACAAATTGATTTGAAGATGAACTTACAGGTGAATCATTAATATCCTGCGCGGCGTCTAAGCCTGAGCCTGACTCTTGCCCTTCCATTTCCGAAATTATTGAAACCTCGTCTTTCTCTTCCTGAGAAGATCCCTCCGAAGCCGGGGTACCTTGCTGCCAAGACAAGTCAGGAATAGAGGATGGGATCGCCGCGTCCCTGTGGACATCAGCTACTGTGTGACTCGTTTGAGTCGGACGTGGGTGGTCGGACCCTGGCTGAGCAAACCGCCAAACACCGAGGCCCTGGCCTACACTCTCTTGAGAGTCTGACACATTATCACGAACTGAACCCCCCGAACTTTCCCATTCCAGGGTCAAAATATTTATGGGTAAATCCTCTTTAAGGACAGGCACCGCACTGGACCCTTGAGACCTAACACAAACTCTGTCTGGGGTAGAGGTACGATGAGAGGCACTAGAAACTGGTGAATGTAGGGAGGACTTTCTTTTATGTGAATCCTTTTTGGAGGATTTATGGCTACGGTGTGACCGTGAACTATTCTTTGATTTCGAGGAATCATCGCCGTGACCACTGGTGGAACTTTCCGTCCTACTCTTCCTTACTCGCCGGTGAAGAGGCAAGACTAGATGACTGTCGTCTGAGAGGTGACCTAGACCGAGATATCGCCCGAGATGATGAGGCGGATGCCGGGGGTGTAGGCTCTCGTGGACGTTTGGGTGTAGCCGCAGAAGATACAGAACCCTGACCAGTCTCCGCCGGCTTATGACTCGTGACTCTAGAGGAACGTTTAGGGGGAGGGTGTTCAAATAACAATTTATCCCAAAGAGGGACGTTATCACATTGAAGTGATTTATGTGCAACAATCGTAGTGTAGGCTGACATCTGTTGCCTTACTTCTCGTAACGCTACTGCTGCGGTCTTATCATTATCGCAAAGGACTTTTAAAGCTAATTGGGAGCAAAAAGAACAATTACGCATAACCCAGAGACCCCTTGAACGGTCTAGACATTTAACACACCTTATGCAAAGGGTATGCGCAAAAATAGGGATACCGGCACAAGCAGGGGTAGTGCATAAAGCAAAGACTGGGGCCACGGTAGCCATGACAGAGACTGGTGGGGAAAACTACCGCCGGGTCTGTATTGGTCTGCCGGAGTCCAGCTCTGGAAAAAAATAAAATTTCCAGGAATTAATGCTCATAAGGTTAATCCAACATGTTCGCACACGAGTGTTAATAGCCCACCGGATAACGAGATGTGATGACACAACGATCACAGCTCGCTACGCGGCGGGGTTTCAGAATATCTAAACAAATCTTTTGAAGAAAGTGAAGAATACCCTCTGACATAATATCGGTCCAGCATGGCGATTATAGTCTTTCTGGTGGTGACTGTCTCAAGATTCAATATTGGAACAAAAACAACCCCCCATAAAGACGCCGGCCCTTGAAATATTTTTTGTATAATAACACAGGGCAGGCTGACACGAGATCTGATTTCTAACGAATTGTCACAAAAAGATCGCCTTAAGATTGAAGGCGGCGATACCTAAATGTATCACTGAATTAAGTAGTTAAATCGAAATTGAATTTGTAAATTCCTTATTTCCTCCAACTAGGAGTGTGAAAAAACGATATTAACCCCAATTGAACCTTCAATTGCTGTAAAAATAAAGGCGGCGATACATACAGTATTGCTTAAAAAATGGAATGGTTAATTTACTGAATGACTTAATTGTTTATCCCACCCTTCCAAGGTACACCCGCCGGGTGAGATGTCAAAACGTTAACCCCATAAGTTCCTGTCCCCACTTCTTTGTAAAAGATCGCCGGGGAGGAAAGCCCTTAACAACAGCTAGGTTTTTCATGTGGTTTTGTAAAACCTGGTAGAAAAACTACATAACGTATGTTCGCAAGAACAAAGTTTTATAGATGGGAACAGCCAGTCCGTCGGGAATCAAAGGGGGCCTGAAACCAGGTACCAACAGAGACGCAGTCCTGGAGAGCCACAGACACCTCATCGCCGGGGACACAAACCTGTGTTTAAAACCATGTGTGGCCCAACACGGCTCTCGGCCGGGTTTTATCATGGTGAAACCGAGAAAAAACCCGCCGGAAGGACACCCACCCCGATCAGACACCATCTGAACGTACACTGTACACGAAGGAAGCCACGCACGACTAACCTAAGTTCACACAATAATCCGTGGAATTAGCCAATACACAACTAAACCAGGAAACAAACATAGTCCGAGGAATTAGCCAATACACAACTAAAACCCGGGTACACATGACACAGTAGGGCATATTTATACATAATAAACAATAACACTTGTACATGTGGCAAAACTACGAGCGGCTGGCTAGGCCTAAGTAGACGGAATAAGAAAAGTTGAAATATACACAAAACACTGGGAATATCACAACAGGAACCACCGCCAACACACCACTGTAGAAAAACTTCCGACAAAGGGAAGACTGACTCGGGACCCAGAAAAAACTTCACTAAGTGAAGAAAATAACACAGGGAACGTCAGAAGCAAAGCTTACCTCATCAGAAAGATAAAAGGCAGCAATAATTAACGCGTAAAGAAAGCCGCCTGCATCACAAGCTAACTAAACTGTGAAAAAGTTCACATGTCCACAACAGGACCACGAGGGTACATTCGAAATAGACGCCCCAAACACACGACTCCAAATACACTGCACTGCGGGCAACCAGCCCAGGACACTCCTGCTACGCATATCCTAACCTTACTCGATACATCCCGGAGTAAACAAATGAGAAAAAACTCACTAGGGACGCAACAAATGCGGAACCAGCGGAGCGTGGGGAGACACGTCCGGGCAGGCTGAGCGCAGAGCAGAGAAGGAGGAATGACGCCTGAATCAGCGTCTGGTCAGAGATCCACACAAGTACATCCACGATATGATGGAAAGCTTATCAGATAGTTATTCTTATTTTCTTTTTGTTTTTATTTTTTACGAAGTTTTTTCGTAGTGAGAACCCAATTCATAATGACTGAAGCCATGAGTGAGGTCGCGTGCGCTCATGATGAAGGCTCCTCAGTTTTTAAATGCTCTGCGCGGTAGATTCAAACTACGGCGGATTAGTGTTTGAAGAGGATGCCTTATGTAATAGGCATGTTCGTCAATGATGGAGGGGCCACTAATAAATTAAGGGTATTCAGGAGGTATGGTGGAGAGGCTAGGTCGGAAAGGAGTCTAGGAGCGTGGGGGGGTTAACGAGAGGGAGAGGGTTAAGGGGGGCTACGTGGAAGTTTGACCCTAAGGTCTCTGGGCGTAGGGGTGGCATTAGACTACAGTTGGTATCGTAGCTTGGGGGTTAATGACAGGGAAAGTATGTTAGCCAAACGCTACCGGGGGATGAGCAATATGGGGTGGTATATGAGTCTGGAAGGGATAGAATCATGTGGACTGTGGGGCTGTGGGGAAAAGGAGGTTAACTGTAGGTGTGTGCTTGACTGTGGATAAAAGTAGAGAAAAACATGGTGTATTATTACTCGTCAATACGATGGTTATGGACACTTGTTAATCTGACACTATTTCTTGCTGACCTAGTTGTTCCCGGGAACTGCGTTTTCTATGACATATACACCAAAGAAAGCGGCAGTTCGTAGGGGTAGCTTTGGTATGGTTTCATGGTGAAAATGCGTCGAGACAATGGTAAAAGAGGGTTGTATATACAATCTCTGGTTGGGGTAAGAATTAGAGGTACTGTATGGTGGCTAACATCTTCAGTCATTTCTGTCTAGGTCTTACAGGAACGATGGTTATATATATATACACTGGTGTACCCGTGGGTATCATAGTTTCTTATCAATTAGGACATGGGGTTTTAACATACTACTTCTCGGATGGAAAGAACATACATAGATTTATGTGGGCGGTTGGTCTTCAGAAACTTAGTCTGGCAAGACAGGGGGTTAACATATTACTTCTTGGATGGAAAAAACATACATAAATTTAGGCCTGTCTGAACTGGTTGGCATTGGCTCAACCTAGGGACATGGCATGGGTGTATTAAATTAAGGTGTATTCATGTTCATCATCATGTAGGTAGAGGTGTAGGACACGAGGGGTAGTGTATACGCGAGGTGGGGGAAAGGTCAGTGGTTAGAAGGGATAGGCAGGTATGGTTTGGAGCTGCTTAGCCCTGCGGGCTTCGGCCTGTCTTAACTGGTTGGCTTGGTCACCTGGTCCTTTCGTTCTGTGGGCCTTTCCTTCGGGTGTTCTATTCCCGTTTCCTGGTGGTGTTCGCTCGTGGCTTCCGTGGTGGGCTTCTCGTTCTGGGGCATTTTAAGTATTCTCATTAATATTATTGACCTACCGAATCATTTGTTGTTAGCCATTTCTAGACCGGTACTTTCTGGATTTGAATGATCAGTTGTAGGACTTTACTGGTTTACGGTTTTACTGGGCCGAGCTGTCTCGCCGTGGGCCGAGTTGTCTCGTTTTTACTGGGCCGAGCTGTCTCGCCGTTGGCCGAGTTGTCCTGGCCGAGCTGTCCCGTGGGCCGAGTAGTCTAGCAACCGTAGCTAGGAATGCTAGACTACTCGGCCCATGGGACAGCTCGGCCCACAGCGAGACAGCTCGGCCCAGTAAAACCGAGACAGCTCGGCGGCCCAGTGTTAATTGCGAGACAACTCGGCCTTTCACAACCCTTATTTGCTTCGACAACATAAAAACGGGTAAAATTTTACGGTTTGACAGTTACAAGCCCCATCGATGTTTGTGTAGCTTATAGGTATGTTATATAATAGTCTTCAGTCCTATATATGTCCTTCCCTTCGCAAATGTATTATAAGGGAGATATAGGGTAAAACACAGTCTTGTCTGCATAATGACAAGTCCTGTTTTACGGGATTTCTGCTTTATAGATTTTTTTCTTCTTCCCTCCTACCTTACTCAGGGGACCTTACAGTTGCGCGATCCAGTGCTGCTATGGTAATTGCGTACATTTTAGGTTAGTTTCTATCCACGTATTACTTTTAGGTTAGGTTAGGTTTCTTGGTAAAAACAACACTGTATATCAAAGAAAAAATGCAAACAAAAAAAACACACACATGCTAAAACTCGTGACTGTCACACCGTGTCTGAAATGCTGGGTGTGAAGGGAATTTTTCTGTCCTGACAACTCCCCAGGCCCACTTAGGGTCAACCTTTCCTGGGGCCTGGCGCGGGGCTCGAACCTCTGAAGGGAGTTTAACCCTCCTAAAAACCCACAGGTTTTGAGATGCCTTGGGTGGGGTTCGAACCCTGGTTAGTGACCATGACCACCATAGGTCAACCAGGCCCACGCGCTAACCCACTGTACTACCACGGACGTACAAAAGTATAGTAACCTTAGTCCGATTTGTAAGAACCAGGTGATAGTCTCGTGGTGATTCACGTGATGAGTTTATTGGACTTCCCATCAACGACTATTTTACACTATACCTGACGTCAACTCGGGTAGTACATTATTGGGGTTGCGGGATATTTTCGAGGGCATTACATTACATCCTTCTTTAAATCGAGGTAAGGCACGTAGAGTTATTTTCAAAGGTGCGACACAGGTATATTGTTTAGTATTTACTTTTTCACTGATTAATGATTATAATGGTTATCTTTCACTTTGTATTAATATATAGAACTTTAATATAAGTACTTCCCTAAATTAGATGGGCATCACTAGTACTATTCTTGAGTTTCAAATTGCATAAAATAAGATAATATAGATTCACTCAAGTACTTCCTTTTATATAATAATAATAATAATAATTCTTTATTCCAGACACATAAGATAGATACAGTATAAATACAGTACGACCTAATGGTCCATATCACATACACTTCTCGTCAGAGCACAGATAATAATTATAGATATGGAATATAGAAAAAAAAAAAAAAAAAATACACAAAGATATATTAATAAAGAAACAATAAAATAAAATATACAGTAGGCCTATTTACAGAATAGAGCACATATCACATTTTGTCACAATATAACACAGATAGGCTAACTAAGGCTATTGCTCAATGTTGGTTAACACCTATTGCACAGATCATTGCTCATAGTTCAATTAGACCTATATATTACATTACATACTATGTGTGCAGCAGCTTCTGCCAGTGAGATATAATACGGGATTCATAGATATGATCACTAGACCAAAGAGCTACAATCAGCGTGTTACTGGAGGATTGCAGTCGCTGCGAAAAGCTGTTCACCAGTCTCCTGATGACAGCCCGACAGCACTGCACATCCAACAGTGTGCACACCATACTAGTGCTTTCATATTTAGAGAGACCAATGAACATCTTGAGTATATTATGATAGGATGTACACAGACCAATTATGGTGGCTCTCTTATACTTCCACCACAAATGGGCCGTGTACATAGAGGAACAATATGTCCGGAACAAAGTGACTTTAGTTTCCCAATTACACATGTGGAATTTTCTCAAGATGGTGTTACCACGTAAATATAGCTGTCTGCGCTGACGGCCGATATCTGCATCATCTGAGCAATTGTTTGAGATAAGGCATGTCACTAGTACTTTTATTCTTTTAATAAATTTAATCTCTCTCTTGTGTCAACACTAAGTACTTCTACTACTAATAGATTTTCACTACTACTTCTTATTCGTTTTTCAATAGCATACAAAGGGGATATCAAGATTTAATAAAGTACTTCCTTTTATCAATAAGGTAAATTACAAATACTTATGAGGGATTGCACTATAAATTATCTAGGGGCACTCTGTAGTCTTCTGGTGAACATCTGGGCCGTGATGGTTGTCCTGACGTGGCTGGTTGACAGTAATTGGAGATTCGAAGTCTTGGTGTGGGAACTTGAATAATACCTAGTGCATCTGTAGAGTAAAATCGAGCTAACGTAGGAGAGGACTTGCTAACTGCTCTGGTCGTTATAAGAGTTTTGATGCAGAACTTCCATTACTCTTGGTGTTGGGTCTTAAATATCGTGTGCAATATGCCAGTGCTGTTTTATGAGGAAATTTTGGCCTTTACCGATGATGTGTCCCAGAGCAAGTACCTCGGCGTCCGTATTGGAGGGACTCTTTTGTGGAGTGCCGCTATGCAAGACGGTATCTCACAGAGCCCTTGTCTAATTAATGTCCAGCCAGTGCGTGAACAATTAATAGACAGGGTTGGTTTGTTACTAATAAAGCCTTGACAGATCAGCATTCTTTATTAATTACAACGCCGGATCGAGGCAGAGGAACGGATATTAGGTAGCCTCCAGTAAGGTCTAATAACAAATTCCTTTGATGAGCCATGTTGTTAAATAAGATTGGAGTAAGGCTTTGTTACCAGTGCAACCAGGGTTTTACTCCAATATTAAAAGGGGCCAAAAACTTCCAGCTATTTATTATTCTCCAGTGATGAATAATTAAGAGCTTTCCAACTGTGTGTACTGATCTCGGAAATTCTGCGGTGGTCATACCATTGGTTGAGTTGTCCCGGCCGGTCCGTTTCGGGTTAATAAGGGCACAGGTGTGGGGGGGACTTTTTGGGGTACTTGGGGTAGTCCCTCCTGGCTTCACAGTCGCGGCGGTGATGCGGCTGTGATGTAGAATGGCCCTTGGAAATATGATGTCTATAGTGACTTCTCCTGTGTCGTCTTTCCTTGCCATCTTTTCTTTTCTGTTGGGCCTTGGGATTGTCGATTGTTATGAATAAATTCTTCCCGGGTGTTGGAGGACGTGTCACTTCTATGGTAGCGACTCTTGCACATTTTGATGGACTGGTGGTTGTTTCCTTTTGGTTTGGAGGTGTGGTGGGCAGTGCAGTAAAATCGCTTGGTGGTGGTGAGGCGTTTCTCTGTTATTTTAATAGATCTAGCTAATCAAAATGGTAAATCGGTTGACACTGACACAAGATCGATAATTGGTCGGCACTCTGAGGGTTAATGAATGGAAATATGGCCGATGTACTGATCAAGGCCATTCAAGTTCAACACATAGAAATGGTTTAGATTGTGAATGACCCTGAGAGGACATGTCACGATTTTGGATAGTCACGATGCCCTATTTCTTGCCATCAGTCAAACAAATCGAAGCACCTATTACCCATCTGACTCCAACATATCCTACATGAACTGAGAACAAGCGCCATATTATAGTCAGAATAAAAAATACAGTAGAATTACATTCTTGTATTGAAAGGATTAATGGACGAAAGAAAGGGGGGTAGTGGAAGAGATGATTTAAATTTATTTCTGGCTATCATTAGACGATTTTTGCAATTTAGGAATGACCTCTGGATATCATATGGATAGTGTTATACCAGGTTTTTGCTGGGGTTGTATTGACTTTATAGGTAGGTTCTTAATCGACTGGAGAAGATAAGAACAGACAAGAACACATGCAAGAAGGCAATAGACTCAATAGAGGATAATATAACACAGAGTACAAACATAGATTATTTTTATCCACACAAATCATATAGGTAGAGGTGCAATGTTACATAAGACAGGGATAGGTTGTTGTTGTTGTTGTTTCCTAAACTGCCTGACCGAACAGTCCCGAGTCCCTAAGGAAGGCCATGGCCACGGTCGGGCTTTCCCACAGAGCTCTCAAGGAGTGTAGATTGTGTTGTTGGCGTAAGTGGTTGTGTGAAGTGCAGGCTTCTATGATGTGTTTAATAGTATGGGGTGCTGTGTTACAACCTGGGCAGGAGTCGATGACGGAGTCATCCAGTCTCTTCTGATAGCTCAGAAGGGCTGGATGGTGTCCGCATCTCAGCCTGGCCAGGTGGACTCTGTCCTCGCGAGGAAGGGAGGATTCAGAAGGATGGATTTCGGGAGGTCGTGCCTGCAGCTGCGTGTTGTCTATGAGTGAGTGGATGGAACGGCGAGAGATATGAGTATGGATGTGCTTCTGGAAGCTGGTTTGGGGTGGACAGGGATGGAGAGAAGATAGTATTTGTGTGTGATAGCGTGTGCTGGGTGTTGTTTTAATATTTCTTGGTGTCTGTGGATGTGTTGCCATGTAGTGTAGTGGGTGGTGTTGGTTCGTGGAGGCTGCTGCCAGGAATTGAGTGCCTCTCATGTCCAGATGGTCTTTGACTTTGAGGACTTTGGTTTCTTGATGTAGGACTCAAGGGTTCCCATCCTGGGGTACATATACCCCCAGGGGTACATTTGCACTTCTCAGGGGGTACATAGGGGTCTGAGAGAATAACCATAGTGTACAAAACATGGTGTTCTAATCTACAGGCAGATTGTACAAAGTTGTGTTTTTATCAATTTCCTCATTTTAGTAAGCAAAACTTATATTAAAATTGGCAAGAATGTAGTTACCAGGTGGATCGCCCGCCTTACACTACGCGGACGCTCGCAATCATGTTCCCGTCTATTTTGACTGCCGTGGGATACAATAATAGGTTGAAGGGGGGCTTTTGCCCCCCTTACCCCCCATGACTTATTGTCATCATCATATATATTGCCAGCAGGGGTCAAATAACAGAAAAAATATTAGGGAACTTAACCGCGAGCGATCGACCTATGTAAACATGACTACCGTCGGACCGTACATCCGGATACTACATCCTTGCCTTAAAATTATATCAGTGAGGTGACTACTGTATTCCATTTTTTTCACTATTATGTGACTTCCTGCGGCCCACATTCTGTATTGGACGTGAAACAATCAGGTATGTGTACCAACTCGAGAAAGCTGCAGTACCGCCCGATAATGTCCGAGTATGTGACAGATCAAAATATTTTATAGTCAGTGAGTTAATTTTATTGATAATATCAATACTAAGATCCCTATGCAGTCTACACATACATATTTCATAATAAAATAATATAAAATTTACATAATTTTATCCATTTTTATCCTAAATTGTTAGGGGGTGCATGGGTACCTATCAGAATGCCCAAGTGGTACAGAGGAACAAAAAGGTTGGGAACCCCTGATTTATTGTAGGTGATCTGTAGGTGAAGTAGCTGTGCAGCCTGTGATGATTTTTAGGGCTTTATTTTGAATAGTCTGTAAGGTCTTATGATGTGTTTCAGCTAGGTTAGAAGCCCAGGCCGGGCTTGCGTATTCCATCACTGATCTTATGTATTGTTTGTAAACTGTGGTGGTGGTTTCTTTGTTGTGTCCAAATGTTGTGTGGGCATGTGACCTGAGGGCGTTAAGTCTGGGTGTCAGTTTCTTTTTAATGTTTGTGGTGTGCTGTTTGAATGTCATTTGAGTATCATATGTTACTCCTAGGATTTTGGGTGAGTGTGTGTGTGTTAGGGGTATGTTGTTTATGGTGAGTTGCAGGGAGTATGCGTGATCTCCTGTCCAGCTTGTGAGGAGGGTTGCAGTGGATTTGGCTAGGGCTAAATTAAGTCTGTTTGTAGTGCACCAGTCATGTAATGTGTTGAGATAGGGTTGAAGGAGACTTGTTGCTGTGGCTGGGTCTTGGTCTGTGCATATTATTGTTATGTCGTCTCCGTAGGAGGCTATGTTTATTTGGGGTGTATTGGGTGTATCTATATCATGCATGCACAGATTAAAGAGTGCGGGCGACAGGACGGATCCTTGCGGGACTCGGGAAATTTCTGATGCTAGATGACTGACCGGCAAAAGATACGTGTGCACATCTTCCTGCTAGGAAGTTGGCCAACCACCTTTTTGTGTTGTTGTGCATGTTTATGTTGTAAATTTTGTTTGTTAGGTTGTGGCGAGGGTTGGCATCGAAGGCTTCACTAATGTCGAGTGTGGCAAGTAGTGATCTGTGTGGTGGACTGGCTGAGTTGATGCCATCAAAAGCTCTTTGTGTAAGGTCTGTAAGAAGAGTGTTTGTGGAGTACAGTGGCTTGAAGCCATGTTGTGTTGGAGCTAGGCGTAAGGCCTGTGTAATTAGTTGTAGTACAAGGTGTTCTATGACTTTGGAGGGGGTGTAGAAGAGTGTGATAGGGCAGTGTGAGGAGGGTAGCGTGGGGTCTTTGTTGGGTTTGGGGAAAGTGATGATGATACCATGCTTCCAGATGTCTGGTATTGTGTTGTGTGAATAACTGTAGTTTGATATGTTAGTGAGTGCTTGTATGCCTTGTGGTCCCAGGTGTCTGAGGTGTATGTTGCTTATGTTGTCTAGGCTACAGGCGGGTGAGTGCTTGAGATTGTTGATGATGCGCTTTGTCTGGGAGTTAGTGAAGGGTGCATAGTCAGGGTCTGTGGTGAATTGTCTCTTACGTCGGATGACACGTCGGTCGTCTTTATGGGGTTTTAGGTGGCTGATATGAGAGAAGTGATTAATGAGAGTGTTTGCTTGTTGTTTACATGAATGAGTAGACTGTTGTTGTGATTGCAGCATGTGATTTTGTTGTGCTGCTGTTGGAAAAAGTGATGCTGTTTAGTGTTTTGTAGAGTTTTTTGGAGTTTGTTTTGTGATCAAGTGTTTGTAGGAAGTTATTCCAGTTTAGTGTTTGTTGTTCTTGTATTTTGTTGTTGATCTGGGTGTTGAGTGCTTGGATTTGTTGTGATGTCTTGTGTGTGGGGTGCTGGAGAGTGTTTCAGTGTGTCGCGTTGTCTGATGAGGTTTTGAATTTCTGGTGAGAAATTGGGGTTGTGTCTTGTTCTGTAACCTCTTGGAATGTGTTTCTTGTCAGCGTTTTGGATAGTTGTGTTGAATGTGTGGACAGCATTGTTGATGTTAGTGATGGGTGCGCTGTTTAGGGTTTCAAAGTGTTGTTCTGTCTCATTTGTGAAAGCTTCCCAGTTGGCTCTTTTATTATTAGTGTGTGTCTGTGGCTAGCTGGGGTGAGTCTGGTTTTGGTGGTGATAATGATCGGGAGATGGTCGGAGCCTAAGGTTTTAACCACCTTCCAGGATGTTGTGGGGGCGAGTTCTGGGGAGCAAAAGGTGATATCTGGAGATGATGGGTCGTAGAGGGCTTGGTGGGGAGTATGGGTATGTTGATGGATGTCGTTGAGGATGTAAAGGTTATCTGATTGGTGTTGTAGGACCAGCCCTCTGTCTGTGTCGGGGTTGTCGACAAACCAGGCCGACGTCTTGGCGTTGAAGTCACCACCCAGGATGATGTGTGGGGTGTTTGTGATATGTTGTAGTTGTGTTCTGTATTCGTTGGGTACTTTGGGGGATGTTTGGGGAGTGATGTATGTGTTTATGATGGTTATGTTGGATGTGTTGCCAGTGCGTATTTTAATGGATTTTATTTCTGTTGTGTTATCATTTGGGGGGAGGAGGGATTTGGTATGTGCACTGGTGACTATATAATTATGTTATGTCTTTGTGTACCAAGGTGATGAGGCCACCGCCACCGCCGACGGCCCAGTCTTGTCTAATGGTGGTGAACTCTTGAAATGCAGGTGTTTTTTGTGTTGTGCAGAGTTTTGTTTCTTGTATGATGGCAATGTGTATGTTGTGTTGTTTGATGAAGTGTGAGAGTTTGTGTTTCTTTGTGTTGATGCCATCAATGTTTAGTTGGAGAATGTTAATGTTGTGTGTGCGGTGTATGTTGGGTGCTGCTGCACGAGGATGGGGTGGGGTTGGGGGTGGGGAGGATTGAGGTGGGTGAGGTGGTGGTGGGTGTGGGGATTGGTGTGCCGGAGGTGAGGGTAGGAATGGGTTAGGTTGGGGTGTGGTGTGTGGAGTTGAGGATGTGGATGGTATGGGAAGGTTAGGTGGGTTGGGGAGAAAAGGTGGACGGGTTTTAGTGGAGGGAGTGGAGGGTTATATATAGCAGCACGATCGAGGATCCTCTAGGTGTCTCAAGGAGAAGATATAGGCAGGTTCCGACGATCTCTGAAGACGTGGCTGCCTGGTATTCCCTACGATGTCCTGGTCCGTGGTGGTGGTCCTGTCGTGTGACGGGGACAGAAGGTAGGGGAAGACTTCCTTGTAGATCTCCTGAAGACTGTAGATGTTAGGGTCTTACATGAAAACAAGCCGTTTCACCAGTGTCTTACACTCTCGTATCAGGAGATTAAAGTAAGGAGACGTTTCACCAGTGTCTTATGCTCTCTCTTATAATCTAGACCTAGACTTCTATGAGAGTCTCTGGAGGAACTTTTATGTTGGAGTTTTAGGATATATACGAATACGAGCCTTTACACCAGTGTCTTATGCTCTCGTATCGTAAGGACTAAGTAGAGAGTTGTTTCACCAGTGTCTTACACCCTTCACTACTAAAGTTCTGACTTAGAGGGAAGCCGCTTCACCAGTGTCTTACGCTCTTCCAACCAAGTCTTACTGAGGGGGTAGATTTACTACAACCAAAGTGCGTGGCTAGTGCTACATACTCGAGTTATAGTCATTTCTATATCAAGGCAAAGTGCTCGATGTTGGGTTGCACCAGTGTGGCCCAACAAGGATACGGTAAATCCTCAATATCTTCGAGAAAAGGTGTCGAGTAGTTACACCAGTGTCTTATTCCCTCAAGGCACTTTTCTCGGATATTATCCCAAGTCTTCCAGATATCTAGTCTACCTGTGTGATCTAGAGTATCGTTCCAACTGTACTGATCATGGATTTGGCTGAAGAGATCTTACCAGTTTCGTCGTTCCTTACGGTTGCACATCTCGGTGTTAGAAGGGCGGTTGTGCTCGGAGGTTGTGTCAACGTCGGTAGTCCTTCTCAGAATTTGCGCCACGGAAACGGGTGAAGCACCCCTAACTTCTAAGGCATATTTTATAGAACTCCATAGGCATAGACGCTTGCTTATTGTTCAGGCTGTAAGAGGGCACTTTTAATATACTTCACCCTTGGCAGTTAACTATAAGGTCCCTTCTACAGGAGTTGATTGAAAATTAAATTGGCTGTATTTTGGGTTTTTTGCTTTGCCAATTTCATGCACATACATACTGTGCATATAGTGTATACTGTACTCTGATCTATTCCTTGACCATATCGGAATCCAATCACCAACTTTAGCCCAGGACGCCTCGCTACTGTTTCCCTTCTACAGGAGTGACGTAAAATGAGATCGGATATTTCTATGTGATTAATGAATCACATATTATATACTGTACATACAGTCCAATAGAGTCCAATCTCTACTTCCAATAAATAATTGGATCTAATATATCGGCCATGGCGCCCCGCCACAGCACACCTTCTACAGGAGTGACGGAAAGTTTAAATGGTTATTTTTGGGGATATTACTAATTTTTTACTTGCACATGTAGATAATCTCATCTATTTCTTTAACATAATGTTTGGAGTGCTATTTTTTATTTTTTTATTTTTTTGCCCAGGGCGCCTCGCTGTTGGTTCCCTTCTGCAGGAGTGACAGAATATGTGATCCACTGTTCATGAAATACATTACGTGCAACTGCACTTGATTTGAATTACCTCCGTCAACGAAGTTGGAGGAGGTTATGTTTTTGCCTCCATTTGTTTGTCTTTTTGTCTGTCAAAAATCTATGAACAGATTATTACGAAAGTTGGAAGCCAGATAGGATATGCAACAAGGAAGAAGTTATTAAATTGGGGAGGTGATTGGTAGAGCTCATACCTTCGACAGCATAAAAGGCTCATAAAGTTCTGAACCGATGTTCACGAAACTTAGTGGGCAGATAGGATATACACCCAGGGAGAAGTAATTCAATTTAGGAGGCAATCGGTAGAGCACATACCTCCGCCAACTTAGGTGGAGGTACGCGCTTTCCAGAGTGCCCCTCATTGTAACTTCCGCCAACAAAATTGGCCGAAGGTTATGTTTTTTCCTCCGTTTGTCTAATTGTCTGTAAAAAAGGTATCTCAAAAGTTATGAACCAATGACCACAAAATTTAGTGAGCAGATAGGTTATGCTCCAAGTAAAAAGTTATGACCAGATCATCAGCATACATGAGATGGTTGATGATTTTATTCCCACCATAACATCCAATCTGCTCTTTATTCAATTTATCACTTAATTCATCCATTTATACATTGAATAAGTAAGGTGAGAGAATACTACCCTGTCTCACTCCATTGGTTACTGTAAAGGAATCCGAAATAATGTTACCCCATCTTACATTAAATGTTTGATTGGCGTACCAGTACTTCAAGATTCTCAGTATATAGGATGGCACTCCCCTTGTTGCTAATTTATCAAACAGGATATTGTGGCAGACTCTGTCAAATGCCTTACTAGCATCAAGAAAGCATGCAAAAATAGAGCTGTTCATTTTGATGTACCCATCCACTAGCTCCTTCAGAGTGTAGATGCACTGGTCCGTACCATGATTCTTTTTAAAACCAAATTGATTACTATTAGTTGAGATATACACTGAGATTCTGTCTAAAATGATTAACTCTAGTATCTTACTTACAATACTGGCAAGGGCAATAGGTCTATAGTTGTCTTTTGATGTAATTTTGCCAGCCTTGTCTTTAATTACTGGTATCAAGGTAACGGACATCATAAATTCTGGTAGGAAACCATGGATTAGAAAGCTGGTAAAGCAACTGCTGAGTTTCTCCAAGAGGAGAGTGGAGGAGTACTTCAAATGTTCAGCATATATACCATCAAAACCACAGGATTTGTTAGCATCTAGCCTACTTATTGCAGCCTTGATTTTTTCACTTGTAACTTTAATTGTGTCATATTTTTCTTCTTTGTTACACTCTGTTGTAGCAGCAATGGTATTTCCTTGGTGCCCAACAGAGTTAAACAAAGTTTGGTAATGTGTTTTCCAAAGATTGGCTATGTTATTAGTACCAGAGATCCCATCTACACTAACGGGTAGAGGTGTGCAGCTATTATGCATTTTTTTAATATCCTTCCAGAAGGCCAATGTGTCTTTGCTAGCAAAGTTTTTGGCCAATGCTTCTCTTCTTAATACATTTTCATTGTTTTTTATATATATGATTGCATACTTGCATCTAGCCTTTAGTCTGGTGAACATGTCAAAAATGGGTCCCTGTCTCGGTTTGTTATGATCCAGCCATACACTACGAGCATCTCTGGATGCCTGGTATAGTTCTGAAACATGGTCATTCCACCCAGGTTTGTTAAAAAAAAAAAAAAAAAAAAAAAAAAGAGTAATTTTTGTTATGCTTGTGAAATACTATGTCACTAGCCTTAGTAAGACAAGATATAATATTATTGTACAGCTTGCTGACCTTCTCGATGACTAGCATTAACACAATTGGGGTCTTCACAGGTAATGGCATCCTCACTGCCAGGATCAAGCTCAGAAAGGAGAGTGTGTGTTAAAGTGCAAAATTGCTCACACTCCTCCTCGTCAAGCCCGCCCCATGGCAGTTTTGGATTTACACTATTGTTTGACTGGGTTAATTCTGGCGCTCTTTCCAAACTAGCTGTTAAGGTCAATGGGATATGATCTTCAGCTGTATATGTATACTGAATTTCCATATTTGTTATCATATCATGGAAATCAGCACTAGCTACGGTATGATCTAGCCAAGACGTTGAGCCCCATGCTGCACTGACACATGTGTAACTACTATGAGGGAGCATGAGCTGAGAAGAGATAATTAGATCATGCTCACCACAGAAGTTAGTCATATGACTAGCAAACAGAGAGTTACTCATATCCTTCAGATTAGCATTCCAGTCCCCTATTACAGAGTAGCAGGTGGTATTTAGTTCTTGTAAAAGAGCACTTAGCTCTCCAAGGCATTCCAGGTATTGTTCTTCATTTTCATTACATTGGTAGGGCAAGTACACACTAAGAATAACTACTTTCCGTTGGATATCTTCTATTTCTATACCTGTACACCATGGTAAATTTGTTACAAGTGGTTTAACCCGGCTGTCTAAAGAGTCCCTCCACAAAATAGCTACTCCTCCCGGTGGGTGACCTGCTACTAGACAAGTGCGACATTACAGATATCCATGAGTGTAGCCTACCGGGACAATATATACCTCACAACTATGGCACGTCTTACTAGCATAGTAAGACGTGTGTGTCATGTGTCATGTGTGTTAAAAGGCCTTTTGCGGGTCATCCAACAAACTACCTAGAAATGCTAAATTTTGTAGTCGAACTATGCCATACAGGGCATGGCTCGACGGCTCGTCAGTTTAAAAACTGCGCCATAAATTAGGCCTGTAAATAAACGCCAAGCCTCCATCACATATCGAACAAGGAATATAAAAATAGCAAATACAAAAGTAAGCTTAGGTATTTTTATCTAAAAATATTAAGCTATTGACTAGAACGAATACACAAAAATATCAAATCTAAATACAAGCGCATCATGCGCATGCGCAGAATATTGGGCGCTGATTTTACTGGAAGGTAGCCACGCGGGTGAGAAGCTTATCAAATGTTTTGCAAATTTAGCGTAAATAGCACAGGCAAAGAGTTAGTTGATAGACAGGCTACTACTTGAAGTTCTCTAGTATCTGTTGCCTTTTAGTCGACGTGGGAATTATAACAACCATGATGTTGATGAACATTTCCTTTCACCAGGCGAGTAGGCCTAAACCAAAACTGAGTGGGTGTCGGGTTACAATATCTATGATGGATGTTTATTTTAAACAAAGATTGGCCACAGTTTTTGCAGCTATATATACAGTATATATGACAGTTATAACATTGTTATACATTAAATGAAATGAGATACTCCTGTTGCTGAACTGAAGTGTGAAAAAACTCACTTTGGCTTAGCCTGCTTAGCCTACATGACTAGCAAAATTAGAGTTGCCCGTTGCCATATCTGGCCGTTGTATATATATATATATTTTTTTTATACAGTTGAGCTTTGCAAATAAATTAGCTACTAATAAAGAATAATAGGCCTTTAGGCTAGGCCGTATTAGCAGTTTGTTAGCCTAGCCTGTAAACATCTAGGACCTGCTCGACTAATTAAAGTTAGGCCTTGGCCTAGCCTATTTATTATTATTTTTTTGATATAATGTAATCATTTATTAGGCCTAGGCCTATAGGCTACCAAGGTTTATATATTAAGCCTTGTCTAGCGGGGTGTTTTGGCTCATTTGGGCATATTCAGGCCCTCCTGCATGATAAATCAAGCATCTGCATGAAACAAAATTATTTAGCAAAAAACTAGGCACTAAAAGCTTCAAAATGAGACCAGAACGAGCTACGTAGCACTCGTGGTTCTCTTGCAGTGATGCCACGAACATGGGAGTTTAGCATATATCGGTATATTTTTCCCAGCTATGCTCACTACTGGCTACACTGCCGGCCTCTCGAGAACACAGGGAACATGAGTTAATGGGTGGCGGTAAGCCCTGGGAGTCGGCTGTCTGGCCCGCTGTGCTCCCGGCCAGGGTGTCAAACGACGCTGTTTTTTTGAGTGATAACGCAATGAACTTTTTGTATAATGATAACAGAAACTCCCCCCCCCCCCCCCCCAAAAAAAAAAAGGTAGGCTAGGCTAAATTGACACAATTTTGGTCTCCATATTTTCCATCTTGATTGTTTTTTTATTGCAGGAAATACTGTTTTAGACACCTAAATTCTCAAAAAAAAATCTGGGGGGCATGCCCCCGGACCCCCCTAGAGCTCGCGCCTTCGCCGCGCTATAATGATAACAAAATAATAAACCATAATGATAACACAATTCATATTTTGTGGATTGACACCCTGCTCCCGGCTATTTACACTCGATTTTAACCCTTTAAAAGCCTTAATAATGCTCCTAACTTGCTGCAAATTGGTGCAGGACTTAAGTCGAGCGCCGCCAATAAGGGGTTAAGGGCCATTGAATTTTAGTTTTTCTCCCATTAGCCTAGCCCTCCCTCCCCTAGTGGGGATCGAGGGATCTAGCCTAATTATGAATTGCGATAGATACAGAATTGGTTGAGGGGAGATCTGTCCCATCTCATTCGCCCCCCCCCCCCCCCCCTCCCTCACCATGACTTATTGCAATCGGTATTTAATTTGCCAGTAGGAGGCCTAATTAGTTTTACCCCACTATTTGCTTACAGCTGCCATCGATAGGGAGTACAGGACTACAGGTAGTTTGTTATTTGGGTGAGGGCTGGTCCTGTCCAGACTCCAGAGTGAGGTTTGGTAAATGGCATCGTCTACCCAACCTTAGGCTAATTTTCCTACTTTGGGGGCGGGAGGCTAGGAATCATCCTCCCCTTGTAAAATTTACCTAGCTACTAGACAAGACAGAAAGGGGCCCCGGACCCTAAGAATTGGAACTTGAAATGTTTCAGTTCGAGCTGTCTCGAGTTGAGTCGGCCACCCCCAGCTATGGGGTATGTGTCTGAGTGTATACATACATAGATACAGTTTTGTTATTTTTACAGTGTTTTACATAAGTGCCTAGGCTATATTGTATAATGGATTTCCGACATTAATTACATATATATATATATAGGCCTAGAAGATAAATATGGGCTATGACAATGACAAACCTATAGCCACATAAAAATCGATGAGTCCTGTATCAGGTCGGCCCTATATTTACCTAAGGGCTGTGAAACTCCTTCCGGAATGTTTTACTGTGTGAATGCGATGTTCCTTCCGGTAGAGTGCACATTAGCCAAAAAAAAAGAGAAAAACAAAAAAATGGTAGCATTCATGGAGACTACTGCAGGACTCTTCTTCTTCTTACCTCTGACCGGGTATAGGCTATCCTAGTGTTTACTAGCCTATACCCCTTTGAAAGGACATTTGCCTAACCCAACAACCTTACCTAACCTATCCTAGTATTATAGGTGGGGGCTGCTGCCCCCACACCCCCGCTTTGACTTAGATTTTTGGGGTATTTGTCTGTGAAGTGGGTATTTTTCAATTTGTTGATAACGAAAATTCTCCATGCGAACTATATAGAGAAAAATATGGCGAATCTATTGGTGCCTATTTTCCCTAATAAATTGTTTCTCATAACGTCGCACTAGTGTCCTTGAATATTATCAAAAAAATTATCCAGTGCTTGTAAAATGGAAGCAATATGTGATTTGGTAGTAGGCTATGTCTCCTTACTACCACCTCCTGTCGGACCTGTCCTCCCCTTACATATGTCTTAACCCCCCTCCCTCTCCTACCCCCCTTTCTCCCTCCACTTCTTCCCTCCTCAGTCCTCATCCTATGTTTTCACTCCCCCTCTCCCTATAAATCTTCCCGCCTCAAATACATTTGGTCACCCTCCTCTAATGATCTAATCTCCAATGGGCCCTACCTCCCTCCACCGTCCTACATGCATGCAGGGTGTCATACCAAAGCTAAATTGTTTCCTTTTAGACTTTTTTATTGTCTATGCAAATATATAATTGTGGTTTACAGGTGAAATTATGATAAAGCTACAGTTATACTAGGCCTACTCCTATTTTTTCGCTATTCTGTTGCTCTTAACCTCTGAAGTGCGCACGGGGGTAAATGAAAACCTCCCCCTGTGCTGACGTATTTGAGGTTTTTCGTCACTAAAATATTCATTGTACCATTAATAGCATTAATAATTATCCATATGCGCCTATTATGGGTTGATTATAAAGGTATTAACCTGAAACAACAATAAAACGAGTGAAAACAGCGTTTGGATGGTCAAAATCGGAGATATAGCCCGCGAGTTGTATAATCTATGGGTGAGGCAAACTCCTTTATAATAATAATAATAATAATAATAGTTCTTAAAGCTAGCGCATGCTAAGCTAGCTAAGGATAGCTCAATAAGGCCGATTAGGCGTATTTCCATTGGGGTCCTGTACTACTACCCCATCCCTTTGCTCATGAGGGATGGTAACGACTCAGTGCTTGTGAAAAATCTTTAATGCGCCGAGCGTGGGCGCGAACCCGGGCCTTCTGGGTGGAAGTCCGAGACGCTAGTCACTACACCAAGCGAGCCGCTAAATTCCCGCCAATTTCCCCCAAGGCCACTGAGACACAGTCGATCGATACTCTCTCTCTCTCTCTTGCACTCGATGGCCATCAGTGATGACAACACCCTGCTTGCAACTCGCTAATGTTAGCACGAAAATATACCTCAGAATAAGGGAATAATAGGGAAAATAGGTGATAACTGAGGAATAGGAGGAAAGTGGGGAAGGAGGGGAGGTAGAGGACTGAGATTTTGCATGGCCCAGGGGCCAAAAAAAAAAAAAAAAAAAAAAAAAAAAAAAAAAAAAAAAAAAAATTTCGATGTAAAAAGTTGATTTTTAGTTTTACTTACTCCAGAGAGTCTTCCCGCAGTCCGCCGGCCGAACTCTAAAGAGTCTTCCCGCAGTTCCCGGGTTAATAGGTTGATATTATTAGAAGACTAGGTTTGGTTTGATAATGCGCGGAAATGTAGCCTATACTGTATTTGACTTGAAATTGATACATTCAAGTATTTAAAACCTTCACCAAAGTGAGACTCGTCCGCTGCGGTTCGTTTACGTTTTCGCGGGTCACCCCGGGAGGGGACAAAGAAGAAGAATAAGGGTCTCTGTTAGATGAGGGATCGTTTTGCATCCCACATACTGGGTACACATACCGGTACTAGGTGTTTGGTGGAAGAACAATTTTTTTTTTTTTTTATGTTTCCACGCCTGCTGAACCATCCAAAATAACGTTAAAATGCGTGTTTTGAAGGGGGGAGGGAGAGTATAACTAGATTTACCCAAATTGTGTCTTTGGAAGTGATAAAATGGCCAAAACAATGCTATTTTATGTAAATTTTCTTGCATTCGTTCTCATATTCATTCAAGTCTCAAACAAAATTGCTCTGGTTTGACACCCTGCATGCACGAGAACAGCTCTGTCTCGCCAGTACGGTATCTTGATAAATGTCCGAGTGGGTGGGCCTATGTCACGCTCCCTCCCACCACTCTCGTCACGAATATAAATTTGTTCACTGGATATTTTGTCTTTACACCTATTTTCTGGTTCTTCAATGTTCACTTGTTCATTGTACAAGTAAAGTATGTGCACACACTGCACATGGATCAGTAATATTGCTCTGTATGTTAAATAAAACAAAACAAATCCAAATTGAAGCTAAATCTTTCGCACTGGCGGGCGTTTAAAAAACATGTCTGTCGCAGCTGCCAAGTTAAACCCTCCTACCTTAACACTTTGGCTGAGGGCATATTTCCACCATATTAGGGCTCATTCAGGCACTCCTGATTGATTAGGCAAGTGTCTGAATGAAATTAAATTATTCAGCCAAAAACTAGAAGAAACACACCAGGCAAATTGTAAACAATAACAGCACCAAGAGGATTCAGGAAGATGCCTGAGAGGCTGAAAAGCTTGACTAGCCTAGATGTCTTGTGATTTGTGAGGCTGACTCTTCGAGTCCTAGGCCTATGAGCGGTAATTTCGTAACTTAACTTCGTTGTATAACAACCTGCACAATGGACGATGATTATGAGAGCTGCTGTGAAAGTAGCCTAGGCCTAGTGAACAATTTGAAATGCCTTTTAACCAGTGACGTGTCATATTTTTTTCTAGCTGTATTTAGAGGATATTATGCAGCTTAGGAAGGATTTGTGGTAGTTGAAGTGGTTGGTTGAGATAGTTTGAAGTCTTATTATTGCTAGACGTCTTTCCTCAGCTGAATAAAATCGTCTAGCCTAACCTAATAGCCTAGATGCCAAAATATGATGAAAAGGAAGTCCCTGGTACTGAAGAGGTTAATTGTGCAATGCACAATAAATTTAGTTCAACCGTATGATAATCTGACCGTATCAGTTCGAACAAGAAGCTGCACAGCAACCAACAGTGGCAGAGGCGGCAGGACAGGCTCCGACAGAGTCGTCACTCTTCAGGCGTCAGGCTCAAGCTGTTGGTGGACACTTGCTATTGCTTACACATGAACCCCAGGCCCAGGGAATAGTAGCCTAGCCTAAACATAGGCTAATCATTTTGCAATAATAGGCCTAGGCCTAATTATTATTTTTAGGGTGTCAAATGGGATAATTTTGTTTCAAGACTGGGCTGAAGATGAGAAAAAATAGGCCCTACAAGAAAATTAGTTTGAAATTAGCCTAGGCCTATATTGATTTGCTTATTTGATCACTTCCAAAGACATATCCTAAGTAATAAGAACTGTAAAGCATAATTTTAACTTTGTATAGGCCTAGCCTATTAGGCTAAATAAAAATTATGAAAAAGATGGAACTGCTCGTTTGATAGCCTGTTTTTTGTATTAGGCCTAACTAGGCTATGAAGTTATTCTCTTTTCAGTCAAACATTATCCTCTAGGCCATTTTTTCTTTTCTTACAAGCCTACTGTTAGCCTTTTTTTTTTTTAATTTATTTAGGCCTTTTTTGTGTGTAGGAACCTAAGCGAGACTGACAATATTCAGATTTTTTTTTATATTAAATTGACATAGGCCTAGGCCTAATTCTTTAGACTAAGACTTGGTTTTTCTGTTTTTCAACTGCTGTAAAGAATTACTAAAATGGACACAGGCCCAGGCCTAGCCTACCTGTGATCCTCCTGAAAGATAACAAATTTTAATAGGCTAGCCCAGGCCTTTTACGCTCTAGGGCGGCTAACCAAACCAAATCTAACTTACTGTAACCTAACTAACCTTTCCAGGTGAGGTTAGGTTATTTAATGTTGAATGTCGCGGGTTTTGATATACTGTAAATATACATACAAATAGCCAAATTGCAAATCTAGGTGTTTTAATGCTCAATGGAAAAACTTACAAAAAGGGTTGTGTTGGGGGGGGGGGGGGGGGGGCAAAGCCCCCTCATCCAATTACTGTATTGTGTCCCACAGCCAGTAACAACAATTTATGCAGCAGATGGCCGTGGGGTACAATAATGGGTAAAGCTCCTCCTCACCCCCCTTGAATTATTGTCATCATATATATAATTATGTTACTAGCAGGGACATATAACGGCTGGCTGTGGGATAATTTTGTAAACAAAAATTATAAAATAAAATAAGTCAAATTAGAAGCGAACATAGGCCTAATTGCAAGCGTATAACTTATGCAAATAGTACAAAGCGATAGTACGCCTGCTAACACAACCCTTACCAAACTAAAATTTTATTATTACTAGATGTGCCTTTATATCTTTGGCAGTTTGTTTTTCTTTACATTATATACATACTGTAACTGGAATTACAGCTTTGTGCAATGGCCGGGAATATGAAAGTTGCTCTGAACTACTTGGATGAGACCATGGTAGCGAAAATTATGAAGAGTATGATTAGACCAAGATTGGAGTATGCAGCAGTGGTGTGGTCCCCGCATCTAAAGAAGCATATTCACAAGTTAGAAAGAATCCAGAGAGCAGTTACTAGATTGGTTCCAAGTCTCAGAGAGCTGCCATATGAAGGGAGGCTAGACAAATTAAATCTACCGAGTCTAAAAGAGAGGAGAGAGAGGGGAGACATGATAATGATGTACAAATGCACCCGGGGGCTGGAGAGGCTGGATAGGGAGGATATATTAATTATGGATACAGGAATAACTAGAGGCCACAGATACAAAGTAAAAAGACCTACCTGCAAGAACGATATCAGGAAGTTTAGCTTCCCCTTTAGATGTATTGACAAATGGAATGGGCTGGAGGAGGAGGTGGTAGGGGCAAGGAATATCCATATTTTCAAGACAAAATTGGATAAAAAGTAGACTGAGAGACGGGACAACACGAGCTTAGCTCAACTCCTGTAAACTACAATTAGGTAAATACAATTAGGTAAATATTTTAACAGCAAATGTATCGTAAAGTGGCGTCATTCTGCAGAAATAAGCCTACCGGTACCTACGGTATTTATTTTTTTATCAAGACATGTTTGACAGTTTAAACAGTCATTGTGGAGGTTATCCTATGCCTGGTTAGGCCAACACATGTAAATATATTTTTTCTTTGAAAAAATAATCAACTATTGAACTCGCTCTTATGCTTGCCTCGCCCGTTATGAAAACTCGTTCGTGTCTCGTGAACACAATAAAATACAAGTAGGCCTAGATACAAATTAACCAGGTGGACACCAGCGTCGGACGTGAGTCGACGGCATTGTAAATCCCTGCCAGTACCAGCGTCGGTTATAGCCGACGGCGCTAATTGAACATTGATAGAAGGCTCGTAGAGGGTTCAGATTTGTATGGGAACTGCTTTAGGATCCCACGGAACAATACCAACAACACAAAAAGGTGGCTGGCCAACTTCCTAGCAGGCAGATGTGCACACGTATCTTTTGCCGGTCAGTCATCAAAAATCAGAAACTTTCCAAACGGAGTCCCACAAGGATCCGTCCTATCGCCGGCACTCTTCAATCTGTACATGCACGATATAACTACACCCAATACTCCCCAAATAAACTTAGCCTCCTATGCAGATGACATAACACTCACATGCACACACCATGACCCAAGAAGAGCAACAGATCTCCTTCAACCCTATCTCAACACACTACATGGCTGGTGCACTACAAACAGACTTAATCTAGCCCCAGCCAAATCCACCGCAACCCTGCTCACAAGCTGGACAGGTGAACACGAATACATCCCTCAACTCACCATAAACAACACACCCCTAACACATACACACACACCCAAAATCCTAGGAGTAACATATGATACTCATATGACATTCAAACAGCACACCACAAACATTAAAAAGAAACTGACACCCAGACTTAACGCCCTCAGGTCACTTGCTCACACAAAATTTGGACACAACAAAGAAACTACCACCACAGTATATAAACAATACATAAGATCAGTAATGGAATACGCAAGCCCAGCCTGGGCTTCTAACCTAGCTGAAACACATCATAAGACCTTACAGACGATTCAAAACAAAGCCCTGAAGATCATTACAGGCTGCACAGCTACTGCACCCACAGATCATCTACATCAAGAAACCAAAATCCTCAAAGTCAAAGACCATCTGGACATGAGAGGCACTCAATTCCTGGCAGCAGCCTCCACGAACCAAGACCACCCACTAAACTACATGGCAACACACCCACAGACACCAAGAAATATCAAAACAACACCCAGCACACGGTATCACACACAATTATTGTCCTCTCTCCCTCCCTGCCCACCCCGAACCAACTTCCAGAAGCACATCCATACTCATATCTCTCGCCAATCCATCCACTCACTCACAGACAACACGCAGCTGCATGCACGACCTCCCGAAATCCATCCTTCCGAATCCTCCCTCCCTCGCGAGGACAGAGTCCACCTGGCCAGGCTGAGATGCGGACACCATCCAGCTCTCCTGAGCTATCAGAAGAGACTGGATGACTCCGTTGTCGACGCCTGCCCGGGATGTAACACAGCACCCCATACCATTAAACACATCATAGAAGACTGCATTTCACACAACCACTTACGCCAACAACACAACCTACACTCAATGAGAGCTCTGTGGGAAAGCCCGATCGTGGCCGTGGCCTTCCTCAGGGACTCGGGGCTGTTCGGCCAGGCAGCTTAGGGAACAACAACAACAACAACAACAATACCAATGGTTGGCAGCCCCCCAAGTCCAGCCGTGTGCACGCTGGAGTGATTTTCCAGTATTTTGCATACCCATCACCCCATGTTAATTGCGACTTTCCGTCGCCCCCCCAGGATCCCTAAATGACCTAAGTGAGCACTTTTTGTGGTTTTTCCTTTATTACTAACCCATCCCATGTGTTTTCAGGAAAACAAAAATTGACAAGAGGCTGGGTCTGGAGTGTGCATTTTTATTAAATCAGCTGGGGCTTAATGGGTTAAGAAGGCTAGGTTTTTCATCGAATATGTAAACAATTGCCTCTTGTGCAAGACGCGTCCCTAAGCTTCTCAAACACTGTTGACTAGACCTAGGCCTATGTCACTTTCCCCCAGGAATAATAAAAGGCAGTGGACGGTGGATAATTTGTATATGTAATATGCAAGGGGTGACCCGTATGTCAGCACTTTGGCTGATGTTGGTACTGTATAGTGCTAACCATGCCGCAGCAAGACTCGGTAAGGGTTATGTTAGCGGGCGTACCGTCTGTTTTGTTTACATAGTCGCATGCTCGCATTTACTTTCGCGTCTAATTTGACTAATGTTATTTGCCCCTGCTGGTAATATATATGAAGATGACAATATGTCATGGGGGGTGAGGGGAACAAAGCCCCCCCTTAACCCATTATTGTATCCCAAGGCCAGGTGTTGGATAAATTGTTATGTTGAGGGAGGCTTTGCCCCCCACCCCCCATGACTTATTGTCATTATCATATATATTACCAGCAGGGGCAAATAACAGCAGTCAAATTAGACGCGAATGTACAGTAACTGCGAGCGTGCTACTATGTAAACAAAAGGTATGGTACATCCGCTAACACAACCCTTACCCAAGACTCAACTACAGTAGGTCCATCTGCAGTATCTGCAAACCATACCAGCTTCAACAGTGCCGCAACAAGACAGTACGGTACCATACCAAGACTCTACTGTACATTAGGCAACTTGGACTTTAGAACAACAAGATCCTGCCACAACACTGCTGCCGACTCTGGCGTTGCGCCAACAGCGCCCAGGGTAAACTAATAAGAGTCCCTTGTGGCACCTAACCGCACTCCACCAGTCCCGGCATTGCCATACCAAGACAGTGCCCGAGTGCCAATAACAAGGCTTTATTGTATAGGCTACTAATGGCTGTTGGTCCACAACTCATTCTCCACGCCCCCTATTAGTCGCCTTATACAACATGCCGTAGGATGCATGGGGTATATTAATTTCTTCCGTCACCATAAGATGAAGGCCTCCTTAGCCCTGGGGGGGAATGCATCCCTCTCTTCGAGTTCCGTTTTTCACACAGCATTCTAAACATAATTACTAAACCAAACTTTGCATTATCATCAGCTAACCGTAGCACAGGCAACTTCCATCGCTCCATTGCCTTATTAGTGTACTGCAACATCCTCTGCTTTTCCTTGGATTTATTTCATGACTCCATCCATACAATATGTGCTGTATAGGCTACTGAACATCCATGGGGACATTACACACCCATGCTTTATTGAAGAAATCGCTATGCTCATTCTCTACACGCATTGCCGCTCTTTCACCCTCATATATGCTTTTCACTGCTTCCAGCAACTTACCAACTACCGGTACTTGCTATATCTTCAGTACTTTCCACACACCTTCTCTACCTACTGTCTTAGGCTTCTCCAAGTACATGAAGGCAGCATAAACTTCCATTTCTTCTGCAGATACTGGGTACGGTACTTCTTCACAAGAAGATCTGATCTACACAGCCTCTTCC
>JBAKBP010019650.1:0-44242 GCA_037953745.1 Lithodes maja
CTGCCGTGTTGGACCTTTGATGCAATCCCAAATATATTTTTTATTTAGTATTTCTCGAAATACACATACCCTCTTACTCAGACACATATGCAAGCCCTCGTACACACATACACATATACCGTACATATACACATTATAGACAGACATTTAAACAAGCATATATGAGCACACACACACACACACACACACACACACACACACACACACACACACACACACACACACACACACACTAACAATCTCACGCATACAGAGAGAGAGAGAGAGAGAGAGCAGAGCGAGACCACCAGACCAAGCAAAGTAAGTGTAACTTATTAGTGACGGCAGCGTCACTTTGATAAGAATCTGCCTGACATTAAGCAATCTTACTCAGCTTAAATAGGATCTCAGTTTTACAAATGAATACAAAAATAACGCAATTTACATCTCGCTTCAAACAGTTTCTTCCTATTATGCCCAAAATCTCCAAATTATAGCCAGAGTAATAGGAAGAAAGGCGTCATCATTAAATAGGAAGAAAGGCGTCATCATTAAATAGGAAGAAAGGCGTCATCATTAAATAGGAAGAAAGGCGTCATCATTAAATAGGAAGAAAGGCGTCATCATTAAATAGGAAGAAAGGCGTCATCATTAAATAGGAAGAAAGGCGTCATCATTAAATAGGAAGAAAGGCGTCATCATTAAATAGGAAGAAAGGCGTCATCATTAAATAGGAAGAAAGGCGTCATCATTAAATAGGAAGAAAGGCGTCATCATTAAATAGGAAGAAAGGCGTCATCATTAAATAAGGAGAATTCAGGATGCAAAGAGGAATCTGAGCCTTGCGCATTTTATCTTACACTACGTATTATTTTCTAAATGAACTTACTCAGTAACGTATTCCTTTTCTAATTGATATAATTATTGTATACATTGATCCGTTTAATACGTCATTCGAAATAGTGTATTTATGTTTGTATGTATGTATGTGTGTGTGTAAAATAAAAAAAATAAAATAATAATAATCGGTTTATTTAGAGCCGGCAGCCAATGAGGCTGAAAATACGCAATTCCTTAACCTAACTTATCCTAAGTAGTCAACAGATTTTGACTCTGGCTGCCACAAGGGCGCCTACATACCTCCAGAAGGGGTAGGATGTGGGCAGGGAACCAGGTTTGTGTGTGTGTGTGTGTGTGTAAATGAGCCCTTCTTGTGATTTCCAGAAATCCCAAGACGTGGCGAGAATCCTCTCTATTTTTTCACTTTGTCCATTGATCCTCTTGGATTAGCATATCCGCCCGCATTTGCTTTCATTCCAACACACACACACACATACTCACATACTCACACGCAAACACACACACACGTCACAATATAACGAAGAAATTTACAGCAAATGTATTAACCAAGAGAAAATAATATTGGTAAATCAGGATTAAACTTAAAGGAAATTTTATCTGAAGCATCTGTGTGATATTGTTTTCATTAATATTTATGCTCTGGAATGTGTGTGTGTGTGTGTGTGTGTGTGTGTGTGTGTGTGTGTTACTCAGTTACTTGTTCGTCAAGGGGAATCCACGCAATGCGAGCTAAGCTCATTATTATCGCGCCTCCTTAACTGGGAATGTATTGCGTGAAATGCATGTTAAGTGTTTTATGTACTGTTGGAATGGCTGTGGATGTGTGTGTAGTCTGTATTTAGCCAATTGGCGACATCGGAAACGAAGGCTTAGGGTGGATCTGTTTGGTACCATTTTCACTATAGACGGTACCGTCTCGCCCGAAGGCTTAGGTAGCCATCAGCTTAGGTGAACCATATGATACCCATCTCGCCTTGTACCATTTTTGCCAACCACAGATGGGACGTCACAACGTCGTGTGTGTGTGTGTGTGTGTGTGTGTGTGTGTGTGTGTGTGTGCAGTAAGGGTCATTGCCAATCCCAAGTAAAATTAATAACTTCACTCATTTCAAATAAGCGTTGTTGTTAGGTACAATTTGTATTATTATTTTGTTATATGGTCTGACATATCTACCAGTATTTTGCTTGTTCGCGTCACGTTAGAACATCCCCAGACGGAGCAATACAAGATACTAATAAATAGTATGAAATTACGTTTTTTTTTTTTTTTTTTTTTTCTAGTGTAGCTTATAAATAGTGAGGAAAATAGTAATAGTAATAATACTAATAATAATAATAATATTTTTTTTTAATAATAATAATTCTATAATTAACAACATATATGGCTATAAAAACGTGGTAATTGTTGAGTAATTAGGATAGGGATATAATAAATCAGTTTATCGTCAAAAGAATATGCTATAGTTTCAGTACTGCATCATAAGTTCACCGACACCACGCCACAACATTATACGTAGTATTGCAAAGCAATCTTTAATATATAAATAAATATATAAAGAAACAAATACAGAAAGAAAGAAAGAAACAAACAAACAAAGAACGGGAGTAAGGAAGAAAGGTAGACAAAAATATGTTAAAATAAAAATACTGGAAGAGCAATTACAAACCATGAGCATTTAATCAATTACAAACCATGAGCATTTAATCAATTGGCATAACATTAGATTTGATTCCAATCTCATTGACAAAACAGTGCATATATCTATCAAAATGCTATTGGTACATAATACATGATATTATATTTGCAGATAATGAAGTAGAAAATTGTCAAATTAGCTGTTTACAATATTTCAAGCATAAAACAATAATGACTTTCATGTCATGCTACCCAGAATAATTTATATTCAAAATTACAAACCAATTGTAAGATAATGTAAATGCAATATTGTTAATTTGTAAAATATCACAAGCAAAAGTTATTTGTTAGGCTTTTCATGAATAGAGCATCGAGTGTGAGTCTGAGTATATCTATCTGTTTATGTATATATACTGTATATATCATTTCTAATCGACTGTTTATATTACCTATATATACTGTATATATATATATATATATATATATATATATATATATATATATATATATATATATATATATGCATACATACATACATACATACATACATACCCGAAGACATTGCTTCAAACTGGTGACTAGGAAGATTAAGGGCAAATTTACACAAGCTATATTTTCATCGCAACTTTTTCCCCATAACTTAAATCTGGCAGCTCCTGAAGTATACTGTTAAGGGATATGTCGTTTTTCTAGACCCCCTTCTCCCTCATGATTAACTCCATTAGTTTTGAGATATTAAGACGTTCGCCTCATTAGTTTGGCGGTGTTGAGAACTTTCGTCCTATTTCTTTGTCAGTATTAAGACTTTTCGTGCCATTTAGGTGCCCTTTTTTTTCCCTGGTGAGCGATAGCGATCATGTAAGTTTAGAGGAACCGGCCTTCGGCCGGGATATTGTTATGCCAAAAATATAGCTTGATGGAGGTCTAGCGAGGAAACTAAACCCTACCCCCTTGACCCCTTCTATACCGGCGACGTATTTTAATTGGTTTTCAGCTACATTTAGACACTTTTATGGTACATTTAGACACTTTTATGTTACATTTAGACACTTTTATGGTACATTTAGACACTTTTATGGTACATTTAGACACTTATGGTACATTTAGACACTTTTATGGTACATTTAGACAGTTTTATGGTACATTTAGACACTTTTATGGTACATTTAGACACTTTTATGGTACATTTAGACACTTTTATGGTACATTTAGACACTTTTATGGTACATTTAGACACTTTTATGGTACATTTAGACACTTTTATGGTACATTTAGACACTTTTATGGTACATTTAAACACTTTTATGGTACATTTAGACACTTTTATGGTACATTTAGACACTTATGGTACATTTAGACACTTTTATGGTACATTTAGACACTTTTATGGTACATTTAGACACTTATGGTACATTTAGACACTTTTATGGTACATTTAGACACTTTTATGGTACATTTAGACACTTTTATGGTACATTTAGACACTTTTATGAAGCTTAGGAAGGATATGTGGTAGCTAAAAGGATAAATTGAGATAGTATGTAGCCTTTTAATTGGTAGACGACCTTCCTAAGCTGAATGCAATTGTCTAAATGTAGCTGCATTCAAATACAAAATACGTCGCCGGTATGGAAGGGGTTAAAAGCATTGCATCGTCAGCATTAACCCCTTCAGCACGATGACGCAATTTTCATCTTATCCTGGTTACCATTAGACGATTTGTTTAGCTTATAATCTACCTCTAGGACTCAAAGGGGTAAATACGATCTCATTGAACCCTCTAAATAACGTCGGTCCTTCTTAACCCCTGCTGTACCGGCAACGTCTTTTTAAGTCTATTCTAGCTATATTTAGACGATGTTGTGCAGTTTAAGAAGGATCTGTGGCAATAAAAAGGATTAAGCGAGATATTTTGAACCCGTTAAATTGCCAGAGACCAATTTTAAGCTGAATACAATCGTCTAATAGCAGCCAGAATAAAGTTAAAAGGACGGCGCCGGTACAGGAGGGGTTATGCTGCATGGAATTGTCTAACTTTTGCCAAAATATAATATAAAAAAGACGTCATCATGCTGAAGGGGTTAATTTACCGGCAAACCAGTTGCCGATACCAGTGCAAAAATAATCTCGAAAACTTGCCAAAATAATAATAAAAGAAAAAAAAATGGCGAATTCATAGTTGCCGAAAAATTCCTACGTGTTAAGCTTCCCTAACGAACACAAAATTAATCTAGGCCAACTCGTGTTCACAACATTAATAACCCAAGCGATCCATGTTTGATGATGTTTTCGCAGGGTGATGTGTGTGTGTGTGTGTGCGTGTGTGTGTGTGTACTTACTCTAGTTGTATTGTACTTACTCTAGTTGTATTGCGGGAGTGAGCATGCTCGTTATTTCCCGCCTCCTATATGTGTAGGTGTTATATGTATCGTTGGAATGGCTGTGGATGTGTGTGTAGTCTGTATTTTTAGCCAATTGGCGACATCGGAAACGAAGGCTTAGGGTAGATCTGTATGGTACCATTCTCACTATAGACGGTACCGTCTCGCCCGAAGGCTTAGGTAGCCATCAGCTTAGGTGAACCATATGATACCCATCTCGCCTTGTACCATTTTTGCCAACCCCAGATGGGACGTCACAACGTCGTCCACTTATTCCAGGTACCTATTTACAGCTAGGTGAACTGAGGCTAACACATGAAAGGAGACAAGCCCAATTTGTCTCCGCCCGGCCGGGGATTGAACCCCCGACCCCTCGTGTGTGAGACGAGAGTTCTACCTACTAGGCTACGGGCTGTTACTCAGTTACTTGTTCGTCAAGGGGAATCCACGCAATGCGAGCTAAGCTCATTATTATCGCGCCTCCTTAACTGGGAATGTATTGCGTGAAATGCATGTTAAGTGTTTTATGTACTGTTGGAATGGCTGTGGATGTGTGTGTAGTCTGTATTTTAGCCAATTGGCGACATCTGGAAACGAAGGCTTAGGGTTAATCTGTATGGTACCATTCTCACTACGGTACCAGTCTCACCCGAAGGCTTAGGTTGACCAGTAGCTTAGGTGAACCATATGATACCCATCTCGCCTTGTACCATTTTTGCCAACCCCAGATGGGACGTCACAACGTCGTCCACTTATTCCAGGTACCTATTTACAGCTAGGTGAACTGAGGCTAACACATGAAAGGAGACAAGCCCAATTTGTCTCCGCCCGGCCGGGGGATTGAACCCCCGACCCCTCGTGTGTGAGACGAGAGCTCTACCTACTAGGCTACGGGCTGTGTGTGTGTGTGTGTGTGTGTGTGTGTGTGTGTGTGTGTGTGTGTGGTCAGGATATCTCTCTCCCAACCTGCCCTACATTAGCATTAGCTATTTGTCATTCAGAGAGGTTCTATAATAGTACCAGGACGATTAAGGGGATATGGGCTGTTTATCTTCCTCATGCTTACCCCCAATAGTTTTCAGATTTTATGACGTTCGGCCCATTAGTTTAGCGATTTTAATACCTTTTGCTCCATTGTCAATTTTAAGACCATTCGTGCCACTTAAGTGTAGATTTTTTCCTGGCGAGAGATAGGAGCCTGTAATCTTAAGAGTAACCAGCCTTCGGTCGGGACAATTTTCTACCGAAAAATTTACAAATTAATCTAGAAGGGGGAGCTGATGGATATTTGCTTAAAGTTTGATGGAGGTCTAGGGAGGAAACTATAGAAAATAATAAAGACATGTAAAAATCGCCCAAAAAGTGAACCATCTCCCCTTAAAATCGTATCACTTTACCGAGTTGGCGGGTGGGGGGGGGGGGGGGGGGGGGATGTGTTAAATAGTCATGGTTAAGTCTAACAATTTCGCCACGTGTATGAAGGCACGGTTATATGACTATAACCTGGTTCTTCAAATAAGAACTAAGGTTGCTTCCCTTATAATTATCCACTCATGTCCGAGTGGTTACGGTGCCCGACTCTCCCACATATAGTACAAAGGAGTACAAAGGAAATCAAGCAACAACAGATCTAGTGACCCTTCTAGGCTGCTTGTCCTCCAAAACACTGAGGATCAAGTGTCCAAACAGTGGTTTAGAGTGGGTAAGGGAACATTGGAAAGGGAACTACTGCCCTAGAACTAATGTCCGTGGCAGGATTAGGAAGTTAGTAGGGGACAGATGGGTTAGTAACTGAGGGGGGTATACAATAAAGTTATTCATTTACAAACGCAGTCAGTCGCGGGTTTGATGCGAGATATTTGTCTAAGCGGAGTTTAAATGAATCAACGGTGCTGCAGTCTATAACGTCTCGGGGAAGCCCATTCCACAAGTTGACAACTCGATTGAAGAAGAAATTCTTAGATTCGTGTGAGTTAAAAGATTTACCAATAATTTTGCAACCGTTTCCCCGCGTGTAATTAGATTGGTCGATAGTGAAGTACTTACTACAGTTCATATTGTCGATGCCTTTGATGATTTTGAACACTTGAATTAAGTCGCCTCTTAATCTGCGCTGGGTTAAAGGAAATAGATTTAATTCTCTAAGACGCTCTTCGTATGGTTTGTTCTTTAGGCTAGGTATCATTTTGGTAACTCTACGTTGAACTCGTTCTAGCTTGTTTATATCTTTTTGGTAATAAGGGCACCAGGATTGAATGCAGTATTCCAGAAGAGGGCGGACTAAGGAATTGTAAAGGGTTAGGATAACATCTTTGGATTTATGCTCAAATGACCTGCCTATAAAGCCAATTATTTTGTTTGCCTTCTTAACAACTTCTGAATATTGTTGACTCGGTTTTAGGTTACTTGATATTGTTACTCCCAGATCGGTTTCTTTGTTTACATTCTTAAGCTGAGTGCCATTCATCGAATAGTTTGCTTTCTCATTTAGGTATCCGATATGTAGTACTTTACATTTATCCGCATTGAAACTCATTTGCCAAATTTGGGCCCAACATGACAATTTATCTAGATTGTGTTGCATATCGTCAACTTGTTCTTTTGAGAGTACGCTATTTGCAATTTTTGTATCGTCAGCAAATTTCGAGACTGTACAGGTGAGACCCTCATCTATGTCGTTGATGTAAATTAGAAAGAGAATTGGTCCTAGTACCGATCCCTGGGGTACCCCACTACTTACATTGGTCCATTTAGATGCCTTACCGTTTATGACTACTCTTTGCTTTCTGTCGCTGAGCCAATTTTCTATCCATTTCAACACACCGTCTTGTATTCCATGCGCTTTTAGTTTTAGCAGTAATCGTTTGTGGGGAACTTTGTCAAAGGCCTTTTGAAAATCAAGGTATATAATATCTACAGCTTTACTCTCATCGTAGAGGTTGAAGATATCGTGGAAGAAGTCTAAGAGGTTTGTTAAACAGGAACGTTTTTTACGAAAGCCGTGTTGAGTATCTTTAAGTAAGTTATTTGCCTCTAAGTGATTTACGAGTCTGTCTCTTATGACCGTTTCTAGCATTTTACATACAATTGAGGTTAAGTTAATTGGACGATAGTTACTGGGTAGGGATTTGCTGCCTTTTTTGAATATCGGTGTTACGTTGGCTAGCTTCCACTGATCAGGCATAGTCCCAGACTGCAAGGATTCATTGAATAGCAATGTCAGTGGTTTGGAGAGCTCATCCTTAGCTTCCTTTAGAACTCTAGGTGAGATTGTATCAGGTCCAGGCGTTTTATTTACCTTGAGTTTATCTAAACAATTCAATACTTCTCTCTCTGTAACGGTGATATTGCTTAGAACATCTGAATTATCAATCTGAATCGGCGATGGTGTAGGGATATCACTGAGGTCTTCGGTTGTAAAAACTGATGCAAAGAAGGTATTGAGGGCATTACTCATTTGTACTTCGTCTTTGGTGTATTCTCCATTTTCATCGACTAACGGTCCAACAGTTGAAGTAACTACTTTTTTCTTTCTGATATAACTATAGAATTCTTTCGGGTTTGTTTTACTTTGATTCGCAACATGTAACTCCAGGGTCTTTTTACTTTGCTTAATTAACTTTTTGGCTTTGCGTCGTAGCTCTACAAATTTCACCCATTCTTCGTCATTTTGTGAGGATTTTAATCTATCATTAGCAAATTTTTTAGCAAGCAGACAGTCTGAAATATCTTTATTCCACCATTTGGGCTTATCATTTTGGCCTGGACGCCGTATTTTCGATGGTATGCAGTCTTGCACTGCCTTAAGGTAAGTGGTTGTGAAACACTCCCAAGATGTATTTATGTCGTTATTGTTAGTCAGAAAGCTCCAGTCAGTTTCTTTAAGTTTTGATTTAAGTTTATGAAAATTTGCTTTCTTGAAATTAGGGACTTTCTCAATGCTGCTATTTGATTTGTTACTAGTAAACTTTAAAGTGAAAGTTATCGTACGATGGTCGCTGTTACTGAATTCATCACCAACATTCAAATTCTCTATTAATTCTTCTTTTGTTGCGAGTACAAGGTCAAGCACATTATTACCACGGGTCGAATGGGTTCCAGGAGTGAATGGGTTCTAATCCTGGTCAGGATACCTCTCTCCCTGGTTTTGATTTCTGGCTTAACTATAGTGAATAGTGTATAGTCTTGTATCATTGCAGTTCAATTTCCTTTATTGCGTAACAGAGTACAAAAGGATAGGCATATAATATAAATATAAATACAAAATATATGCAAAAGCATTAAAGTTAAAATCGATTGTTTACAAAAAGTGGCGTAGGCTATGTCCAATCAATATATCAATTTAAACTGTGTGCTAAATATATCATCGTATCGACTGCTGCTCAATCTTAATAAACAAGGAACGTGTGGATAACTATATGGCTGCCCCATCTCGGTTGCAGAGAAGGAACTCGAAGATTGTATCTGCCCCATCTGGTGTAGATTGCAGAAAAGAAACTCGGAGACGGGGCTCATGTGATCGATACACGGAAGAGCATCACTAATTACTCTGATAACAAGATCTGGACGCACACACACACACATGCACATATACACACATGCACATACACACACGCACATACACACAGGCCTCGAGTCTTGACGTGGATGATAACTACACTGCCTTCATTACGCGCGGGCACACACACACACACACACACAGCCCGTAGCCTAGTAGGTAGAGCTCTCGTCTCACACACGAGGAGTCGGGGGTTCAATCCCCGGCCGGGCGGAGACAAATTGGGCTTGTCTCCTTTCATGTGTTAGCCTCAGTTCACCTAGCTGTAAATAGGTACCTGGAATAAGTGGACGACGTTGTGACGTCCCATCTGGGGTTGGCAAAAATGGTACAAGGCGAGATGGGTATCACATGGTTCACCTAAGCTGATGGCTACCTAAGCCTTCGGGCGAGACGGTACCGTCTATAGTGAGAATGGTACCATACAGATCCACCCTAAGCCTTCGTTTCCGATGTCGCCAATTGGCTAAAAATACAGACTACACACACATCCACAGCCATTCCAACGATACATTTAACACCTACACATATAGGAGGCGGGAAATAACGAGCATGCTCACTCCCGCAATACAACTAGAGTAAGTACAACTAGAGTAAGTACACACACACACACACACACACAAACACACACACACACACACTCATACATACACCTACACCACACACAAGCATACACTCATACACAGACACATTTACATACACATAGGTGTTCTCGTTAGCAGCCAAGATCTGCCTGTTGATCCCGTAGGGGAAGTTCTTGGTTAAGTCTTGGATATAAACTGCGAAGGGAAGCGAGTGGTGGAATGATACGGTGAGAAAGGCAGTTGAGGAGAAGAGACAGTGTTTTGAGAGGGTTTTACAGGATGGTAGTGTTGAGGTATGGGAGAGGTACAAGGAGAAAAGGAGAGAGGCAAAACGGAAAATTAGAGAAGCGAAAAAAGATGCAAACGAAAGGTGGGGCCAAAGGCTGAGTGAGAATTTTGAAGAACGAAAGAAGATGTTCTGGAAGGAGGGAAATAAAGTAAGGAAAGGAGGACAAAAGAGGGAAGAGTCAGTGAAAGATGAAAATGGAGAATTACTAGTGGAACCAGTTGAAGTGAGGAAAAGATATGCAGAGTATTTTGAATCTTTGTTAAATACAAGAGATGGAAGAGAAGCAGTGATTGAAGCAGAGGTGGATGGAGATAGGTTACCCAGGCCACCCAGGTGGCAGGGAATGAATGAAAGGATTGAGGGAAATGAGGTGAAAGAAGCAGTGAAACGAGAGTGGGAAAAGCAGAAGGTTTGGATGGTATTGCTGTGGAATGTATAAAGAAGGGTGGAGATGTGATAATAGATTGGTTGGTGAGACTTTTCAATGTGTGCTTTGCTGTGTCAATGGTACCAATAGACTGGAAGAGTGCATGTATTGTGCCGTTGTACAAGGGGAAGGGAGATCGGCAGGAGTGTTCAAGTTATAGAGGTATTAGTTTATTGTCAGTGGTTGGAAAGCTGTATGGCAGGGTGTTGATAGAGAGGATAATAAAGTGTACGGAAGTTGCAATAGGAGAAGAACAGTGCGGTTTTAGGAGGGGAAGAGGGTGCGTGGATCAGATGTTTGCAGTAAGACAGTTATGCGAGAAGTATTTAGAGAAGCATAAGGAGATATTTTGGGCTTTTATGGACTTGGAAAAAGCGTATGATCGTGTGGACCGTGAAGCAATGTGGAAGGTGTTAAGGATTTATGAAATAGGAGGAAATTTGTTAGAAGCAGTTAAGAGTTTTTATGAAGGGAGCAGAGCATGTGTGAGAGTAGGAAATGGTGAGTTGAGTGAATGGTTTGAGGTAAAGGTAGGTTTGCGACAGGGTTGTGTAATGTCACCATGGCTGTTTAATATGTTTATGGATGGTGTGGTGAGGGAGGTGAAAAGGAGAACTATGGGAAGAGGATTGGGTTTAGTAGGAAAGAATGGTAGAGATTGGGAGTTGAATCAGTTGCTGTTCGCTGATGACACAGCATTGGTGGCGGATTCTGATGAGAAACTGCAGCAGGTAGTCAAAGAGTTTGGTGTGGTTTGTGGAAGGAGGAAACTGAAGGTGAACGTCAATAAAAGTAAAGTAATGGTGTGTAATAGGGGAGAGCATAGGGTGAATCTAGATGTGAGGCTGGATGGGGAAATATTGGAACAAGTAGAGTGTTTTAAATATCTAGGAGGAACAATAAGCAGGAGTGGAGGTATGGAAGTGGAGGTAAAACAGAGAGTGTGTGAAGGAAGGAAGGTTTTCGGAGCAATGGGAAGTATGTGGAAGACGAGAAATCTCGGAGTGAAAGTAAAAAGTGCACTGTATCAAGGAATTGTTGTGCCAACAGTGATGTATGGGGCTGAGACATGGGCTCTGAAGAAAAAGGAGAAAAGAGGGCTGGATGTGATGGAGATGAGCTGCTTGAGGAGTATGTGTGGAGTTACTCGTAGAGACAGATTGAGGAATGAAGAGATACGTAGGAGAGTGGGGCAGCAGGAACATTTGTCAGCCAGAGTGGACAGAAGGGTGCTGAGCTGGTATGGTCATGTTGAACGAATGGGAGATGAAAGGCTTACAAAGAGAATATGTGAGTCAGATACAAGGGGAGATAGAAGGGCAGGAAGACCCCCATTGAGATGGAGAGACTGTGTAAGAAAGGCTTTGGATGATAGAGGAATGACTATAGATCAGGCAGGGGAAGTGGTGGTGGACAAGAGTGAATGGAGAATGCTTGTGAATAGTTGAGTGAACACGTGGTCATTTGGAGTAAGGGGTCGGGCGCAAGTTGGACTAGATAATAGTCCATCAGGCGCCTGGCCCGGGGAGACGATTAATATGAAGGGTGTGCCTGGAAGTGTGGTGGGAGGGCTTGTGGCTTTGGCTCCGCTGCATGTCTGCCTGCCGAGATCGGAACCTCTCCGGGTGGTCAGGGGCCGGGGGAGTGCTGGAGCGACCTTGGTAACCCTGGTCTCTGGGTCTTCTCCTGGGTGACCTGGATGTGTGAGAGTTTGTGTTTTTTATCTGTGTTTATTTTTTGTTTTATGATGTTTTTGTGTTTTCCCTGTTCTTGCTCTGTCTTGAGTCGGCTACCCCCAAAATGGGGATTGGGCCTGAGCATATAGATAGATAGATAGATAGAATTTTCAGCCCCATTGGCTATACCTGTTTGAAAGAAACTGCTTATGAATATCATAATTATTATTAAACACACACACACACACACACACACACACACACACACACACACACACACACACACACACACACACATATTATAACCTTTCTTAGTCTATTGGTCTATTAATAATTCATGGTGACGTTTCTCAACATAGGGAATTTAGTAATGTGAATGATTACTATTGACAGGTAGATGGATTGGGTGGGGGAAACATAGGAAGGAGCTTTGATCCTTTATTCTCTAAGGTTTTGGGCTATACATTACCCATCTTCAGAAAGTTTGACAGAAATGAGATGGACGCACAAATATATACCGTATACAAAATCTGGAAAGTCCTACTTGGTCTCATAGAATATTACTGTCATATGGGTGGTGCTAACCTTTCACCCATACTAGTCAGTATACCATGTTTTCATCTCTCGCCATTTACTCTTTTCTGATGAGGCTACAAATCCCGCCCAAAAACACAAAATCTGGACATCCTTACTTGTCATCATAGAACCAGCCCACCCGTGTACCAGATAATCCTAATCATAATTCCCACCTACTGGACTTATTTTTAACAACCAATTCAGAAAATTATGATGTTACAGTGAGGTCCCCACTTGGATCTTCTGATCACTGTCTGATACAGGCCACCTGTCTATCACCTACCACACCTTCCCACTCTGAACCTGTTGTGGTGACTAAATGGCATTACGATAGGGCAGACTGGGAGGGTCTTCAAGGTTTCTTTATTGATATTCCCTGGACCACTTTCGTTTCTAATGATGCACACTCCACCTTGAACCACATACAAGATTTTGTAAAAATTGGAATGGAAACTTTTATTCCTCATCGAAAGTACAGTAAAAGATATAATTCACCTAAATGGTTTGACCATAATTGTGCTAGAGTAACTGAACAAAAAGCAATAGCCTACAATGCATACACAAGATAAAAAAACACATGAAGCCTTTAATTACTTTAGAAACATCAGAAGTCATGCCAAAACTGTATTAAACCTAACTAAATCAAACTTTCTCCACAAGCAGGCAAATAAACTTCTAAATAATCCAAATGATAAACAAATATTTTGGTCTACTCTTAACTCATTCAAATCCAACTTCACTACTGCTTCATCCATTCCACCATTAAAATCTCCGACTGGCAATCTTGTAAGTGACCCACGAGGTAAAGCTAACCTTCTTGCGGATATTTTCTCCACCAACTCAACCTTAGATGAAATAAATCAAGATGTCCCTGTACTTAATTTTAATTCGCCTGAAATTCCCTCACTTAAGATCCACACCAGACATGTCAAAACTATTTTGCAGAATCTCTCAGTAGATAAGGCTCCTGGTCCAGATGAAATTCCTCCAATAGTACTTAGGAATTGCTCCTTGGTAGGCTTGGTGCTCGCTCCTGTATTGGCAAAATGTTTCCGTCTGTGTACTCATACCTCATGCTTCCCAGTACCCTGGAAAGAAGCAAACATCCATCCAGTTCCTAAAAAAGGTGCCTCAAACAATATAATAAAAAATATATAAACATTATATTTTCTCTTAAAATAGCAGCCGTAAGTATTCATGCTATGTGATTAATTGAAGAAAAAGCCATGATTTTACGCAAAGACGTCTGATTAATTCCTATAATTGACCCAATAATTGCAGATAACATTGCGGATACAATAATCACAGTGTAAGTTTGTTGATAAGGTATTAATAATAAAATAAGAGAAAGTGGTGCAATTTTTTGAATTGTTATTACGATAATTAACCGCGGCCACGATAGTCCTTCCATGATTTGAGGAAATCAGAAATGGAAAGGAGCAGCTCCTAATTTTAATAACAGGGCTGAAAGAATTATAAAAAAAGAAACTTCAGAAGACATTAATATTAAAGACCTTCTAAAAATAATGAATGAAGAGCCTAAAGCCTGAATTAAAAAATATTTAAGAGCAGCTTCAGATGAGTAGCGGTTATTTATTGTTAAAATAATAAAAAGGTGCCATCAAACTACAGACCAATAGCTATAACTTCCACTCTTGGTAAAGTCTTTGAAATTATATTAAATAATCACATAATTAAGCATCTTGAGAATAATAAATTAATCAGTGATAGGCAATATGGTTTTAGACGATGTCGATCAACTGCAGACATTCTTTGCCTTCTTACGCATCAAATCAACCAAGCTACAGACCAACATGGTGAAACACATACAATAGCACTGGATATATCAAAGGCATTTGATAGAGTCTGGCATCAATCCTTATTGTCGAAGATGTCACACTACGGCCTTGCATCATTAGTTCCACTAATTTCTTCTTATCTTCATAACAGAAAAATATGTGTAATGGTAGATGGCCTTTATTCTCAATTTCACTCAATAAATGCTGGTGTTCCCCAGGGATCAGTTTTGGCCCCAATTCTGTTCCTCATTCATATCAATGATCTCATAATCTACCACTCATAATCCAATACATTCCTACGCAGATGACTCAACACTCCACAGTTCCTTCACATTTACCAATTCTTTCACCCAACCCGATCTTATAAATTCAAAAATAAACACTGCAATTTCTCTGAACCAGGACCTTTCTAGAATTAATGAATGGAGACAAAAGAATCTAGTTTCCTTTAATGCACAGAAAACCAAGTACATTCAATTTTCTAACCGACAGAATCTCACTGACTCCCATATATTTGTTAATGATGTAAATATTCCCACTTCCCCTAGTATTGACATTCTCGGTGTAACATTAACTACTAACTTGAGCTGGACACATTATGTTAGAAGCATTGCTAAGACTGCCTCTAAAAAACTGGGACTCCTGTACAGAGCTCGAGAATTCTTCACTGGCGAGCAGTTGGCCGTAATATATAAAAGTCATGTGCGTTCTCAGATGGATTACTGTTCACCTCTGTGGGGTGGAAGTGGAGTGGTTGCATTGAGGCAGTTGGACAAAATTCAAAATAAAGTTATTAGATTAAACAATAACCCTGCAATCACACAGGACCTTCCTACATTATTCCTACGAAGAAACGTTGCATCCCTTGCATTATTCTACAGATATTTTCACAGCAATTGTTCCGAGGAACTTGCTTCAATTGTGCCGCCTCTCCACATATTTCCCCGTAGAACTAGGGCAGCTGAGAGCGCCCATGAATTTACACTTTCTCCTCCACAATGCAGAACTTCTGCTTATCAAAATTCATTTATCCCCAGAACTACTGCTCTTTGGAATTCACTTCCCTCGAATTGCTTTCCACAAACTTACAATCTACAAATGTTTAAATCCAGTTGTTACAAACATTTTATGAATGGAGGATGCCTTTAGGCACATGGACCTTTTTGTTTTATCTGTGTTTTTCCTTCCTCCGTTCATTGTCTCTTAAAAGAAAAAAAAAAAAAAAACAGTACTGCCATATGGGTGATACTACCCCTTTACCTTTTCATCTCTCACCAATTACCTACTCCGGCGGGAACTGACTACCTGACAAAACCTTACCTGTAGTTGATTACGTCGTTTTGGGTTATGTATGCTGTTTCTAGGGCTTTTTCTCATTCGCTTATTTATGTATGTATGTATGTACAGTATATACTCAGGCACATACCCCATTGCTGGAGGTGGCCGATTCTAGACAGAGCCCGAACAGCAATAACATTCAAGGGTTCTAATTCTCAGGGTCCACGACCACTATCGCGTTCCCTCGCCCCTTACTCTGTCTCGATGAGTAGGAGAATTTTGAAAGGGGAGGAGGATTCCTAGCCCCCTGCCCCTTTATTTATACCTATCCTTATCTCCGCAGCTGCCTCCCAATTAGGCAGAGGTTTATATCTATCTATATGCAGAACTACTGTGGAGAGCTTAGTTCGGTGCTTTAGTACATCTTTCTTAGTTTCCGGTATTCTTTTCTTTAATGGGGGATGGGCCAGTTTTACTGGCCCCTCTTCTCCCTCGTGTTTTATCCATTGTTTGTTTTTTGTTTTTAAGACGTTCGGCCCATTAGTTTGGCTATTTTTGGACTTTACGCCCCATTTCTATGTAAATATCAAGACTTTTCGTTCCATTTAGGTGTCGATTTTTTCCTAGCGAGCATTAGCGAGCCTGTAATTTTAAGAGTAACCGGCCTTTGGCCGGGATATTTTTTTACCGAAAAATTTACAAATTTGTCTTGTCTAGTGGGTGTTTTTTTAAGCTTGATGGTGGTCTAACGAGGCAACTAACTTATGAATGAATAAATATGCACCTAGACCAAAAAAACAGCCACTACCCCCTTAAGCCTCTTTCTGACTCTCCTATGTATTTATTTTTTGCAATTATTACTAGGTATATTGTATTTCACACCAGTCTTGTTTACAGCCTTGATTTATTTAGTTTTTGTCATTTCACTTGTTTACTCTCCAGACGACGTAGCTATTTCCAGTCCAGTTTTCATCAGACACGTATTGATCAGAGAAGCCTTATTAAAGTTAGGTGCACTGATGTAGCTCTCGTTATCACTATTCTCCTTTATACTTCCTTCCTTCATAGTTTCCTCCCTCTTCCTATTCACTATATTTATTGTTTTATCCTTTAGGATAACACAATTTCTTATAAGATTACATGATATATTATAATTTGTAATTTGTTAAGTCCTAGCTACATATTATAGTCTGTACATTCTCAGGAATAATTCAATGAGTACATCTGATTGAGTCTTCTCATTATGAGACGAGAGGTTGTGGATGAAGTCATGTTTATTGATTGGTTTTCTGTATAGAGAATTTCACCTCCTCAGCTGCTTTCAAAACTACCGTTTTTAAGAACGGCAAATTACCATTTTTTTCCTTTCCCCCGTACATTGACTATCTTCACGTTATTATCATTCTTAGTTTGTTGTTCATGTTTGTTCCTTTTGGTACTATCAATACTATATCATCGATATATCTATGCCAAATGGACCCTCTACCCATAATTCTAGCATAACTATCTGCCTCTAATGTTTCCATGTCCAAACAAGCCATAACAGCACTTAAATTAAAGGGGACCTCATCGCTAGGCCCCTGTGTTGCACAAACTCCTTTTAGTTGAAAGTGAAGTTTAAGCATGACACATAAAGATAAGAGTTAGATGTAATATGGTCTACAGACAACACGACTACCAGTAGGCCTACTTAATAAATAATTGGATATAATGTAAAGTCGCTACTCATAATCTAACTATGCATTGTCTCAGGGCTCAACCCTGTCACAATGAATATACAGTATATAATTATATATATATATATATATATATATATATATATATATATATATATATATATATATATATATATATGTAAGAGTACAAAGGAAATCAAGCAACAACCGGTCGTGCGACCCCTGAAGGTTATTTGCTCTCTGTTACTGCTGTTTTAAGCGCCCAACAGTTTCTCGGAGATGAATCAAATCAGCGAAAACTAATTATTTCCACAATAAGGCAGAGGAATATCAGAATAACCCAAAGAAACTATGGAGGCACCTAAAAACAACAGGCTACAGCAACAAGGCAAGGGATTCGTCTAACACTAATATTGCTCTCAACATTAATGATCAGGTTTGCCACGATAAATTACAAATTTCAACCTACTTCAACATCTTCTTCACCTCTATAGCAAACACACTTGCACAGAACCTACCGCAACCTCTCAATAAATACACGACACCAACGGCCACCTTTCGAAATTTCTATAGAGATAAAGGCATACACCCGAACACATTTGGATTGCAAAATGTTACACCAAAATACACTTTTGACGAGCTCTCTAACCTAAATGTACATAAAAGCACAGGACCAGACAAAATTCCTGCCAAATTTCTACGAGATGGAGCCATTGGTATAACAGGTCCCCTAACCCACATCATCAACCTGTCAATTAACACCAACACTGTAGCTGCTGAACTGAAGGAAGCTATTGTAACCCCTCTATTCAAGAAAGGAAATAAACTAGAAGTTGGCAACTACAGACCAGTTAGCATAATTATGTATTGTATCTAAAATCCTTGAAAGAGCGGTATACACCCAAATTGAACACTACCTCAAAGAAAATAATCTATTTTATAAGTTTCAATCAGGTTTCAGATGCATGTACTCGACTGACTCCTGTCTCATCCACTTAACAGATCACATTCGTAAAGAAATGTCTAAAGGTAACTACACCGGTATGGTTCTTCTTGATCTACAAAAAGCGTTTGACACAGTAGACCATGATATCCTATGTAATAAACTACAAGCAATGGGCATTGGGTCTGTGAACTGGTTTAAATCTTATCTTAGTGGTAGAACACAAAGAGTCAAAATTGATGATAATATATCTGATCCTATGCCAATTAACTGTGGGGTCCCGCAGGGAAGCATCCTTGGTCCCTTACTCTTTCTCTGTTATGTGAACGACATGGAACTGAGCGTCTCGTGTAAATTATTACTGTATGCTGACAACAGCATGCTTCTGGTTTCAGGAAAAGACCCAATAAGTATTGCCGCTTCACTTTCCAAAGAACTAGAATCATGTAGTGAATGGCTAGTGGACAATAGATTATCTCTTCACCTGGGCAAGACGGAAGCCATCTTATGTGGGACAAAACGCAAACTGAAAGACATTGTGGGCTTCTCGGTCAACTGTAATGATATTCCTATAACAACAGTGTCACAAGTTAAATATATCGGACTAAAACTGGACTCGAGTTTGTCAGGTGAAACAATTTTGGAATCTATCCTGTGTAAGTGTAGAGCACGTATAAAATACCTGTATAGACAGGTGGGATGCTTGCCAGCGCCGACCAAAAAGACCCTTTGCCAAGCGCTTGTTCAATGTCATTTTGACTATTCTGTGTCATCCTGGTACTCTGCATCATCTAAATCAGCACAGCACAAACTTCAGGTCACTCAAAATAAAATGGTTAGGTTCATGCTGAACCTAGGACCCAGATCACATGCTGGCCAGGAAGAACTTCAGTCACTAGGTATGCTCAATGTCTCTGACAGGGCCAAACAAATCAGGCTCACTAATGCCTTCAAAATGTTCTATGACAGAGCTCCAGAGTATCTTAAGAGTGAATTTGTTAAAGCAAATGAGAGGAGTGGACATAATACAAGAAACAGGATGTTTAATTTTAAGGTCCCGAGAATCCAAGCAAACATTCTTCTTCACTGCCATCAAAGACTGGAACGACCTACCCCAGTCAGTCCGTGAAAAGAGAACACTGTATTCCTTCAGACGTAGCCTGAAGGAACACCTGAACCGGACAGCTGCGAGAAGGGAGCACCAAGCTTATGTCTACTACTAAATACGACATAAGAGATAGGCAAACCAAACTGAAATTATTACTGATTACGGATTACTGATATTTACCATAGGATGTAAGGTATCTTAAAATAACCCCCTAGAAATACTTTCTCTAAAGTATCTATTTCTTTTATCCTCCCCTTTTCCCCAGCTAACCTAATCCCACAAGGACCCCAATGAAAATACGCCTAACGGCCTTATTGGGCTATCCTTAGTTGGAATTATGCAAGGCTGGTACATGTCATATTTGTAACATACTATGTGGTACCAACTCTGTAAATTGCTAACTGAATAAATATTATTATTATTATTATTATTATTATTATATGATAATGTGTGATTTAATTTAGATTAATAAAATAACAATACAGTACTAAGAAAATAATTTATTAATTTACAAATGCGGTCATCCGTGGGTATCGGGCAAGGTGCTTGTCTAGGCAAATTTTAAAAGAATCAACGGTGTTGCAGTCTATAATATCTCGGGGAAGCCCATTCCACAGATTAACAACTCGATTAAAGACATTCTTAGATTAATGCGAGTTAAATTATTTACCAATGATTTTGTAACGATATCCCCTTGTTTAATTTGACTCGTCAATTGTAAAATACTTACTGCAGTTCAAATTGTTGATGCCTTTGATGTACTTGAATACTTGAATTAAGTCTCCTCTTGATCTTCGCTGTATTAGGGGAAAAATATCAAATTCTTCATAATGTTCCTCATATGGTTTGCTCCTCAAAAACGGTATAATTTTGGTAACTCTACATTGAACTCGCTGTATATATATATATATATATATATATATATATATATATACTGCATAATTATGTATAAACCCATTTCTCTGTCAGTCAATCTGTCTGTCTGCCTCTCTCTAAATCCGTTGTCTGTCTGTCTGCCTCTCTTTAAGTCCAAATTCCCTCAAAGCTTTACCTGAACCACGCTGTTTTTGTAATGCAGACAAAAAACACGGAATTAATTTATCATGTAATTTGTTTTGCGTTCCCCGTAATGAACGAATATATTTCAGGTGATGTCAAGAATTAGCATTCATAAACCAGTATCCATTACTTTTATGTGAATAATGAAAAGCATGAATATTCCAGGAATATTTCGGAGGGATTATATATTTGCCCATATGAATTTGCACACATTCCTTGATTTTATGTATGGAAGGATTCGTTATTGGCAGAGTTATGTGTTTGAAGACGCAATTTTACGCTAGATGATTGTATGCAGTTTAGGAAGGATCTCTAGGAATCAAAGGGTTTTAAACTATACTCATTATCTCTCTAGTTCCCACAAGTTCTTCCTAAGCTGAATACAAATCGGCTCCTAATAGCCAGAATAAACTGCCAAAGCGTGTCATAATCCTCAATGGGTTAACTATAAGATCATGTAAGGTATAAGGTGATAGGTAGGGTTCTGGGTTAGCTATAAGATCAGGTAATGTATAATAGCTCTGACTCGTTATAAGTAGGGTTCTGGGTTAACTATAAGATCAGGTAAGGTATAACAGCTCTGACACGTGATAGGTAGGGTTCTGGGTTACCTATACCTATAAGATCAGGTAAAGTATAATAACTCTTACTCGTGATAGGTAGGGTTCTGGGTTAGCTATAAGATCAGGTAATGTATAACAGCTCTGACTCGTTATAGGTAGGGTTCTGGGTTAACTATAAGATCAGGTAAGGTATAACAGCTCTGACACGTGATAGGTAGGGTTCTGAGTTACCTAGGGGCAGTTCGTTCGTGGCCACCCCTTCGGGGATCACGGCGTCAGGCAATAGATAGATAGATAGAAAAATGTAAAAATCGAGTGTCAGTGGGCGGGAGCGTGTGGGACCCACCTCCGTCCCTCAGAGCAGCGAGTGGCTCACTGAGGTACACTGTGTCTCACGCGGGTCTCTCTCTGTCTCTCACAACAGTGTAGCCAAGCGAGCGAGTGCTACCAAATAGCGGGTTTCCCGCGTTTCACTGGCACCGCTGCGGGTGAACCAGACCACGTACGGGCCCGTTCTGGTCTCCTTTTGAAGCTATTTTCGCCTAGTTTTCGGCAGAATACAGTTCATTTAATGCAGATGCTTGATTTATCATTCAGGAGTGCCTGAATATGCCCTAAATAGGCCAAACATAGCCACAGCGACCTTTCGTGCCATTTAGGTGTCGATTTTTTCCTGGCGAGCGATAGCGAGCCTGTAATTTAAGAGGAACCGGCCTTTGGCCGGGACATTTTTCTACCGAAAAATGTACAAATTTATCTTGAAATGGGGTTAAGGGGGTGTAATTTCAAGCTTGATGGAAGTCTAGGAAACACACTTAAAAACCTCCCCTTAATGACCACGACTGTATGAGTGGTATTCTTAACCCATACTGTACCGGTGACGTCCTTTCTTTATATTTGTGGCAACTATTAGACGATTTTATGCAGATTAGGACGGACCTGTAGCAATAATAAGGCTTCAAACTGTCGATAACACACGTCGCTGGTACTGAAAGGGTTAAAAATTTCTTTCCCTTTGCAGCGCCTAATATCGAGCGAATATTGTGGGAATGAGCGTTGTTTACAGAAATTACACGGCTTAGCACTCCCATTTCTCAAGGTAACGTAATTTTTCAAGTTATTTCGTCCCTTAACGGCTCTGCGAAGGGAAAGAATTGTTTAAGAATATCACTCTTAGGCTTTCAGTTCTAACGGGGGAGCATCAAAGCGTCAAAAACTGATCCTATCATTTCATCAAATCTGCAAAAAGCTATCAGTACATCAAATTTTCCAGATGTGTTCATTTTGTCAAAAAACAGTTTTTCCCCAGATCATATCAATGTGTAAACAAGTTTATATCACTTCAATGCATCAAAAGTTGGAAGTCATCGATGTATCAAAAATGTCAGATGTTATCAAAGCATATAATTGACAAAAACTCATCAACGTACGTTAGGTTAGGTTAGGTTAGGTGCTTCATCTGCTGTACTAATACATAATATATTTTGATGCTTTGCTAGGATCTGAAGAGATTTTTGACACTTTGCAAAGATCTGAAGTTTTTGATGCATTGATGGGATAATATCAATTTTTTATGTTTTGAAGACCACTGGTGTTTTTGATGATATGATATCATCCAGTCAGTTTCAGTTTTGTCAAATTGAAAAGGTCCAACTTTTGTTATGCTTTGAAAAGATTGGGTTTTTGATGTATTGATAGGGCTGACACCCTTGGAATAGTTTTGACGCTTTGCAGGCGCCCCGTTCTAACAAGGGACTGGAGTTCCTGAAGAAGGGCTCCAATCCTGACGTTATTCTTGACTTACAGTGTGCTGGCTTAATAATCCAGAAGGGTTGAAACCTCTGAAGTCCTATTTTAACTATAACAAAATCAGTTCTAAGTATTCAGAAGGTGTGTGGTTTTCAAGATACTTCCCAAAGACTAAGTACATTAACCCTTTCACGCATTTATGACGCAGAGCTTGCCAGATTAGCAATAAGAAAATAATATAGTTCTCTCATTCTTATAATTACCTCTCCAAAATTAGTTTTCTGCCCACAGCTAACTCAAAGACAACTGCAGAGGTTGAAGTAACTAAACTAAAGGTTTCTAAATACCCATGATGGTAACAAAGGCTTTAAAGTATCCCCAATAGGCTCAAAATCGCGTCATATGTCGGAGAGGCTTAATAATAGTTATATATGATTTTGGAGGGAAACATGTTGTCAATCATGAAAGCTTGGCAATGATATAACACAGGCACATAGGAGTTTCATATGATATAACACAGGCACATAGGAGTTTCATATGATATAACACAGGCACATAGGAGTTTCATATGATATAACACAGGCACATAGGAGTTTCATATGATATAACACAGGCACATAGGAGTTTCATATGATATAACACAGGCACATAGGAGTTTCATATGATATAACACAGGCACATAGGAGTTTCATATGATATAACACAGGCACATAGGAGTTTCATATGATATAACACAGGCACATAGGAGTTTCATATGATATAACACAGGCACATAGGAGTTTCATATGATATAACACAGGCACATAGGAGTTTCATATGATATAACACAGGCACATAGGAGTTTCATATGATATAACACAGGCACATAGGAGTTTCATATGATATAACACAGGCACATAGGAGTTTCATATGATATAACACAGGCACATAGGAGTTTCATATGATATAACACAGGCACATAGGAGTTTCATATGTGTCCATTAATTCTACTAAGGACTTGACACCGCTCAATATCTTAACCCTTTCAAGCTCCAATACGCATTTCTGTTCTGTTTTCTGGCTACTATTGGACGATTTCATTCAGATTAGTAACAGTATACGGAAGTCAGAGGGTTGATTGAGATAGTATTTACCCCTTTTAATACCCACAGATCCTTCCTAAGCTGCATACAATCGTCTAATGATAGCCAAAATAAACTGTTAAAACGAGTCAGAACTTCAAGGGGTTAAATAATAGAAGTTGACTTTCCAATACTTCACTCCGGATTTACTAGGGTTAAGGGGAGGTTTCTAGTGCTTTGCTTAGACCTCCATCAAGCTTAAAATTACATCCCCTAGACCCCCTTTCAAGATAAAAATTTTAATTTTTCGGTAGAAAAATTTCACGGCCGAAGGCCGCGCTTACTCTTAAATTACAGGCTCGCTATCGCTCGCCAGGAAAAAATCGACACCTAAATGGCACGAAAGGTCTTAAAATTGACAGAAATGGGATGAAAGTTCTTATAATCGCCAAACTAATGGGGTGAACGTCTTAAAATTTCAAAAGCAATGGGGCTAAACGTGAGGGAGAAAGGGGTAAAGAAAAAAAACCCTCAAGTGGAAATCTCCCCGGGGGTAGTGTTTTTTTTGTTATATATATATATATATTGGTCTATGTATTTGTGTATTCATTTATTTTTGAGTTTCTTCGTTAGACCTATATCAAGCTTTAAAAAAACACACCCTAGACCCTCTTTCAAGATAAATGTGTACATTTTTCGGTAGAAAAATGTCTCGCTCTCGCTCGCCAGGAAAAAATCGACACCTAAATGGCACGAAAGGTCTTAACATTGAAAAAAAAATGGGGCGAAAGGACTCAAAATCGCCAAACTAACGGAAACAACGTCTTAAAATCTCAAAAACTAATATTCGAAACATGAGGGAGAAGGGGGTCCAGAAAAAGCGACTACCTACCCCTAAGTCAGTTTCACACGAGCGCTTTTCCGGTCATTATTGACGAGCAAATTTTTGTTTTCTCTCTCTCCCAATATTTAGGGGTTCTGTTTCATTGGTATCTGAGAGTAGACCCAAGGTAGATTACGTTAGGTGGCTGAATTCTGGTCAAACTGAATTTTATGTAAAGTTGCCAGGCCATAACTGTCCTTGAAAATTGCTCGAAAATGCACTGTGTGACACCACATTTAACCCCTTCACTACCGGTGACGTCTTTTTAATTATATTCTAGCTACCTTTAGACGATTTTATAAAGCTTAGGAAGGATATAGGGTAGCTAAGAGGATCAATTGAGACAGTCTGTAGCCTTTTAATGGGTAGACGTTCTTCCTAACCCGAATAAAATCGTCTATTAGTTGACATAATATATCGAAAAAGACGTCATCGGTACAGAAGGGGTTAAGGGGAAAAAAATTGCCCTAAGGATGAATTGACTCGAACGAAGCACTGAACAACATGGCTGGTTTATATTATCAAAGTTCCGAGACGCTTAGGTTCGTATTGCTCTTAGGATGAATTGACTCGAAGATGGTTGGTTCGTAGTGTCAAAGTTGCGAGACGCGTAGGTTCGTATTGCTCTTAGGATGAATTGACTCGAACGAAGCACTGCACAAGATGGCTGGTTCGTAGTGTCAAAGTTCCGAGACCCCATAGGTTCGTTTAGTAACCAACCGTAACGTCTGACCGCTACCCAAGCTTGTAGGTCAGTTACTATCCAGTGTCGGCGCAGAGTGGTGGTTCCTGGTGCAAGAGGAAATATTTATTTATATTTGTTTTATCATTTTTTACCTGCAACGAGCTTAATCAAAAGAATGTCCTCGAAATCCGCCCCTTGGTATGTCAGTTTGTTTATATATGTATGTATAGTTTTCATATCGGTTTTATAGTTTCCTCTTTGCATATAGCTTCGAAAAACAAAAACAGATTTCCTAGAGATAAATTTGTGCGTTTTTCGGGAGAAAAATGCCATGGCTAAAGACTAGTGCCCCTTATATTTAAAGTTCGCCATCGCTCGCCAGAATAATAGAGTTCTCAACGGCACAAAATGTCTTTCAAATCGCCAAACTAATGGGGCGAATTTCTTAAAATCTCTGAACTAATGGGGCTAAACATGAGGGAGGAGGGGGCACAGAATATCCCCCGTCAAACATCTCTGGGCTCTCCCTTCGTATTGGTAAGTATATTCTGTTTCCGTAAACGAAGACTGTTTTGCTAGTATCCTATAATGTGTTGATGGCGTAAAACTTAAATGCGTGTAATTTCGATGAATGGATTCGAAATTGCATAATAAAGCTTAGGCTTGTCCATATTTCTTTGACTGTCTTGATAACTTAATGCATAGTGCGCGGAATTTCGATTAGTATCCGGAGTTAAGGAAGAATGTTATTTTAATACCACAAATTGTTCATTTGCATCAATATATACTGTTTGTAATTAATTAGAAATCTCGGCAAAAGCTTATTTTCCCCATTACGCCTATTGATCGATGTTGAGACACGCCCCCGATAGTGATATGAAAAGACATTAGCCTAACCTAACAACCTTACCTAACTTAGTATTATGGGTGGGGGCTGCTGCCCCAACACCCCCGCTGGATGAGTACTAATCCCTTGGTAAATAAAAAAAACAAAAAAATTGGCTGTCTATTATACGAAGGTGAAAGAAAGTCGATGAAGTCTACGGTGTAAGAAAGTCGATGAAGTCTACGGTGTTCACTCTGCAATATTCAGCTTTGATTGTACATTGATAACGGGAAAGTACTGTATTGACAACCTTGTTACGAAAATTAAATTTTAATACCATACTTTTATATTAGGTTTTTCAGAGTTTAACAAATGTTCATATGATCTTTTAGATCTATCGATAACTGGAAGTACCGTATTGACAACGTTGTTACGAAAAAGAAATGTTAGTACCATACTTTTTTTTATTAAGTTTTGCCAGGGTTAAGACAAATTTTCTTATGATCTTTAGAGCATCTAGATTCAATATTTATCTTCAAATATATCAACAAAATTCGTGGTATTAAAATAACATTGAACCGGAGTGATTCCTCGGAGTGCCACATGTGTTTGTCGATTTCATTAATTGACCCTACCAGGAATTCTTTAAGTTTTTGTTGTTTTTGGCGCTCTCTCTCATCCAGGAGTGCGATCTATGAAAGATGGCAGTTTCCTTATTATTAGTATGAAACTTTTTCATATTGCTTATGTTCTTTTCTCAAATTAACGAGTCTCCCGCCTTTTTAAAACTGTTCTTATAGTCTCTGCTACCCTTGTCATTTTGTTCAAATATTTCTCTCAAATTGCCCCTGCCTCTCAGATCATTGTAGGCTATAGGTCTTCGTAAGATTCGCAGTTGAACAGGTGCATTTGATTTTCTTTTTAATTTTGACGTATCACGCAATAGGTTAGGTTCATATTTGTTTTTGAAGTTTTCTTTTAATTCCATCATTCTTGTCCTTGTCATAAACATTGTTCTGGCATTTTCAAAGCTTAAGTCTTTAATATAGTTACTCGCCATGTCTTGTTAAACAGTTTCTAGTTTTACTTCCACTTCTCATACCTTCTATTATCTCTTCCCTATTTTTAATTTGCACTTTGTCTTTAATCAATTCTTTAGCTTCGATTTCACTTTCTTTAAAGATTTTCAGTTGTATTGTATTTTTCTTTTAGATTACAAATTTATTTTCTTTTCTTTCATGGTCTTACCTGGTTTTAATTTTAACCTATTGCTTCAGTGTCTCGGTTGCTCAAATTAATGTAATATTCAATCTTTCTTTAGTTTATTTAATGTTCAGTTTTCTTTCCCTTAATTTCATGGAGGGCACATTTTAGTCTTTCTGGAGACTTTAAACAGCTTAGTTAAATACTGTGTTTGGATGTTCTTTATATTGTTTTTTCTTTTAAGTTTGTCCCAAACTTCTGCACCAAACGGTATCAAAGGCGTTACACAAGTGTAATCTAGCTTGAAGTCTCGTTTGTATTCCATTTTTCTTCATTTCTCTTTTACTTAATATATTTATACACATTTGCTGCCTCTTTTGTCTAGTTTGTGTTTTAAATATCCTTTGTTTTCCATTTGTCTGAATGATTTTCCCTAAGTATTTGTGATAAGTTTTCTTGGAATTTTTTGCCATTTATTTAAAGGTTCATGCCTTTTCTTAAAATTTCAGTTTGTTTATAGTGTTCTGTTCATTAATTGTTAGCCTTTTTGCCGCATGACAAGTTTTGTAATGTAAGCGACCTGGGCCCTTTAAATTTCTATATCCCGCAGTTCTCCACCCTCTCTCCATCCATAATTCTTAATTATAAGCTACAGGTCTTGCTTTCTATAGCAGACGCATTAGTCATTGCAATATTGATGCTAATTATATTTGAAGTCTCATAATATTAAATAACTTATTTATATGGAAGAAGGTATCCCTTTAACGCATTTACGACGCAGAGTTTGCCAGATTAGCAATAAGAAATAGTTCTCTTATAATTACTTCTCCAAAATTAGATTTATGCCCACGGCTAACTCAAAGACAACTGCAGAGGTTGAAGTAACTAAACTAAAGGTTTCTAAAATACCCCTGATGTAAAGAATGCTTTAAAGTATCTCCAATAGGTTCAAAATAGTCATATGCGTGAAAAATTTTTTTTTTATGATTGGTAATCCTCTTTATAATTTTGCTTTTAGTCCTTTCTTGCTAAATGTAGACATTCCCACGACTACCATATTATAGAAGCACTTAGTGTAGTCATATAGTATATAGTAAAAACACGCAGAATCGTAAGATGGTGATAAACCTTTTATAGCCTCCAGTAGGTGTTGCATCTTTGTCTAATCGGCGTAGCTCTGGCGCTACTTCGGAAGCGTCCACCAGGGGTCTCCGGTGAATTCTTGGTAGCGAGAATTAGTTTAGATGCGAAGTTGGTTGGTGTAAAAAAAACTAATAATCCTATTTTAGAGTCCTTGGAGTGCAATGTTATTGTTGATTTCATTAATAGTTTTAGAGAAGTGACCACGTTGGTTGGTGAAAACATATAATAATTAATAATCTAATTTATTGGGCTTCGGAAAGTCTTTGAAGAGTTTTATCCGGATTCATCCTTTTATTGCCACCGGAATAACAAAGTTCACTAAGTGTTATAATAGATTTTGCTTTTAAATACCAGTAAATAGTCATTAGTTTACCTTGCCTATTGTATAAATTTTATTTAAAACTTTAGCATTAGTTTAATTATTTATATAAACTTTATTTACGAATATATAATCTTTTGATAATGGTTATGCACTCGCTAAAGATAGATGTTGGGGATTGGATATGTCAAATGTAGAATTATGTTTTAATTAATATTATAAGTCTATGCTTTAATGTTGTCATGTCATGTGTCATGTCTTCTTTAATGTCATGTCCTCTTTAATGTCATGTCCTCTTTAATGTCATGTTGCAAATTTGATTTTAAATGAATATTTTGACTTAACATTTAGTTTCTTTATTCATGCAGAGTTTAGTAAAATTTACCAGAACGACCCGGACTTCCCAAATTTGACTAATTCCTTGAACGTGACGATAGTGAGTTATGTGTGAGATTAGTTTGCTTGGGAAACAGATTAACTTGCTCGTGTAGTAGTGTACACCCTATGTGGTGGATTGTGTTCTTTTATTTCATAATTTCATTTTAGTAAGCATAGTTTCCACAGCGATTTTGATAATTTAATTTTACTTTATAGTCCTTGTCCCAATTTTGGTGTTTAGTTTGCAAGTTTTACATTTTAATTACAGTTATGACTAGATAGCTTCCTTATAAATATGGCGTAATGGGAGGCAGACTGTTTTGTTTGGTCTATTTATTCATTTATTCATATTTTCTTAGTGTCTGCCCTAGACCTCCAAGCTTAGAATAACACCCCCTAGACCCCCCTTAAAGATAAATTTTTAGATTTTTCGGAAGAAAAATGTCCCGGCCGATTCTTCTTAAAATTGCAGGTTCACTAAAGCTCGCCAGGAAATAACAAGACTCTTAAATGGCACGAAAGGTCTTAAAATTGACAACGAAATGGGGCTAAGGGTGTTAAAATCGGCAAACTAATGGGCCAAACTTCTAATTTAAAAACTAGTGGGGCTAAACATTAGGGAGAAAGGCGTCCAGAAAAACGGTCTGCCTCCCCTTAACTGGATATAAATAGTTTGATCCAGCGTTTAATTTCTCAAAACATTATAGCAAGCAAGCTGATTCTATAGCAAGCTGATTCTATAGCAAGCTGATTCTATAGCAAGCTGATTCTATAGCAAGCTGATTCTATAGCAAGCTGATTCTATAGCAAGCTGATTCTATAGCAAGCTGATTCTATAGCAAGCTGATTCTATAGCAAGCTGATTCTATAGCAAGCTGATTCTATAGCAAGCTGATTCTATAGCAAGCTGATTCTATAGCAAGCTGATTCTATAGCAAGCTGATTCTATAGCAAGCTGATTCTATAGCAAGCTGATTCTATAGCAAGCTGATTCTATAGCAAGCTGATTCTATAGCAAGCTGATTCTATAGCAAGCTAACTAAGACAATTTCGATAAACTAATAGAGCGAAAGTCTTAAATTTTTTAAACAAATTGGGCTAAACGTGAGGGCGAAAGGTGTCTATAATAAACTAGCTCTCCTTTAACCCTTTCACGCTTTTATGACGCAGAGGTTGCCAGATTAGCAATAAGAAATAGAGTTCTCTCACTCTTATAATTACCTCTCCAAAATTAGTTTTCTGCCCACAGCTAACTCAAAGACAACTGCAGAGGTTGAAGTAACTAAACTAAAGGTTTCTAAATACCCCTGATGGTAACAAAGGCTTTAAAGTATCCCTAATAGGCTCAAGATCGCGTCATATGTCGGAGAGGGTTAAGTTAGCCCAGCAGGTTTTCAGTTTCCTCCCTAGAATTTAATCAAATGTGCATTTTTTTCGGTAGAATGCCCCAGCCTAAGGAAGATTACTCTTAAATTGAAGTCTCCCTATTCATGTTGCTCACAAAAAAAAAAACTAAAAACTAAATGAGACTAAAGCTCTTAAAATTTACAGTAAAATGGGGCATAAGGTGCTAAAATGGCTAAACTAATAGGGCAAACTTAAATAACTTGAGAGGCTAAACATGAGTGGGAAGGGGTCTAGAAAGAAAGTACCTTATTTGGGTATATATTAAGCAAACCACCCACCAATTTTCATGACTATTTTGAAATGCATGTTGGAATCCCTATAAACTGTACTTCATTTTTATGTAAGTTTGATAATTTGGAAAAATCGATTAAGGGAGAAAATTAACATTGAAAATGATGTGTAAAAAGTCTCCCATAAACGGCGGCCCGCTATGTTATTGTAATTTGCGGCCTAATTTAGTCTGTTAATTAACTTTCTCCTTAATTGGACCCCCTATGAAGTACAACAGATTATGATGACATAAGTGACGGGTGTTTAGAGGGGGCAGAGCTCCCCCTTCAACATATTAAGTGTCTCACAGTAACTTCTATTATATAAACAACCCAAGAATTTTCACACATTTTTAAAATTTCATTTAGGATGTAATATAACCTATACTCCATGTTAAAATAGGTGTTAACCCTCGAAAAATTCTATTAAGAGAGATGCAGAACCTAGAACCTGTAACGATATTTGTCCAGGGTTTCCCACAGACGCCACCCCGCTAGGTCAGCAATGTTGATATTATAATTGAAGAGCGCTTTTATCGTAAATATTCGAATATAACGCCCTCTGCCTTTCTCTATGTGAACTAATGATCAACACGTCACTATGTTTCTGCCATATTATTGGTTATTTTGTTTGTATAAGTCGCCATACGTCACGGTATTGAAGGAGTCGCCCAATCATGGATCAATATATGGACAATTACGTCATTTTAGTCAGCCAATGAGTGCATTGAACTCCAGCCCACCGACAGGCAGCATGGTTTTAAATGTCAGTTGCAGGATGGCCAGTGTCTGTAGTGGTTGTGCACTTACCCCTGAACAATAATTATACAAATTTCTCAAAACAACCAGGCAGCCCTTAAGATACTTACAGACCACGGTATATTGCCTACAAGTGTTGAGTGTCCTAGGTGTGGACATCCTTGCCATTACCGGCCAGATAAAGATCACTGGCGGTGTACACACCAGTATTACGAGGAGAAGTCCAGAACACGCCGTCACTGTCCCTTTGTTACATAAGGTTGGTTATTTTTATTATTATAGATGTAAAAATTTATATAAAGTTTATTTGCACCTATAGTGTTTTTTCGGTATTATTCTAGCGTTACTTACACAGCGCACCCATCAATTTCTATGACTTCATTCCTATATATGTCAGTAGCGGCGGAAATGCATTAAAGCAATTATAGCTACTGTAAAAAACATAGACGGCACACAACACGACTCGGCGGACCTCTTTCTCCCTGCATTTCAGTCTAATTAACACTAGGAATTGACATAATTTTCTATCCAATGTACTATCCAACCAGCGGGGGTGTGGGGGCGGCAGCCCCCACCCATAATACTAGGTTAGGTTAGGTAAGGTTGGTAGGTTAGGCTAAAATCTTTAATGTTGCTTAATTGTTGGATAATGGATAATGAGCTTAATGGGTAAGTTCATTTTCTATCCCATGTACCATCCAACCAGCGGGGGTGTGGGGGCAGCAGCCCCCACTCATAATACTAGGTTAGGTTAGGTAAGGTTGGCAGGTTAGGCTAATATCTTTAATGTAGCTTAATTGTTGGATAATGGATAATTAGGTTACTGGGTTTTTGGAATAAGTTCTTCAATATTTTTCTTTATTTTCATCTTTTACCCCACAATTTCCCTGATCTTCATAGCCCTCCCCACTATCGGGGAACATAGATGATGATTTCAATTAATCACGGGTGTGTGTGTGTGTGTGTGGGGGGGGGGGGGGGTGGCAGAGCTCTCCCACACCCCATCCTGTATCCAATGGCGAAGAGTTGGCTGGCATTTTCTACATTTTCAGCTTTTATGAAGCCTAACAATTGTCCAATCCGAGCCAACTTTTGCCAAAACATGACTGTTTTTTTTCATTTTGGGGTTTTCTTAAGTTGAAAAACAAGAAAACCTGAGCCAACTTTTTTTTTGCCACTTTCTGACTTTTATGAAGCTGAAAAATCTTAAAATCCGAGCCAACTTTTGCCAAAACTTGGCTCGAGTTTTTTAATTTTGGGGTTTTCTTAAGTTGAAAAACAAGAAAACCCGAGCCAACTTCTTTTTTGCACTTACTGTCTTTTATGCAGCTGAAAAATCTTAAAATCCGAGCCAACTTTTGCCAAAACTTGGCTCGGGTTTTTTCATTTTGGAGTTTTCTCAAGTTGAAAAACAACAAAACCCGAGCCAACTTTCATCATAAAAACCCTTATATCGCCTTTTTATGTCTTTAACCCCACATTTTCCCTGATCTTCATAGCTCTCCCCACTATCGGGCCGTGTCTTAAGATCGTTGGATAAAGGGGAAAACGATTTTTGCGGAGGTTGAAACTAATGCCAATCACTATATATTGATGCAAATAAACTAAAACTAAAAAAAAAATAATGAAAATAATTGGTGGGTGGTTTCCTTAATATTTTCCTGTCTTATGCTGGGGTCACACATTCACGTATATGCTCCCGTATGCTCCCGTACGAAGGTTTATTGGTAGTTGGCAACCGAATACGTAAAACGTAAGGGCTTAGTACGCAAAACTTAAATGAAATTGTGTCTAGTCGTGGGGGTTGGTACGCATGGCGGGCGTAGCCACGCTGGTCTTGGAGGTGGTTGGTGCGGCCAAGGTCGCCCGGTATGTTTTGGATTTCGAATCGGATACGGGGCTCGTGCTCACGTATGTCAAAAGTCGGGAAAGCATACGTTTTACCTGGCGAGCTGCTACGTCTTACGGGTGCAGCCCCGTAAAACGTAGCAGCTAGACAGGTAAAACGTAAGTTTCTCCCGCCAATCGTACAATGTTCACGTAAAACGGGAAAGTGAAAGTAAGTCCGGGCGCATCTGGCAGAACCGCCGCACTGCCGGTTGGCGGGAAGATGCGGCACCGTTGTACGGTGGGGGTCACGGGGGACAACGGGACCAGCAGTGGGGGACCAGCGGGGGACACTCCAGTCACACCTCTCACCACACCGGAGCAGCAACCAACAAGCCAACCCTGCCACCCTCTGCACCGAAAACAAATCGTAGCAGCGAAACGACTGCACCTATGGCTTTCATATGTTTACCACATGTACCTTACCCTTTAGGCTATCCACCACAAAAATCCCAAATCCCTCCTCCCACCCACTCGCTGACTGTCGGTCCCGTCAGAAGGAAAAAAAAGGAAAATCTGTGGCGGCGAAACGACTGCACCAATCGGGTCCATATTTGTGTGACAAGTCCCTTACCCTTCTGCCTTCCCCCCACCACACCCCCAACCACCTCCAACCACCCACTTCCAGCGTATCCGTACGAAGATAAGGACAAACAGGAAAATCTGTGGCGGCGAAACTACCTCACCAATCGGTTCCATATTTGTGTGACAAGTCCCTTACCCTTCTGCCTTCCCCCCACCACACCCCCAACCGCCTCCCACCACCCACTTCCAGCGTATATCCGTACGAAGATAAGGAAAACAAGGAAAATCCGTGGTGGCGAAACTACCTCACCAATCGGCTTCATATGTGTAACACAAGTCAATTTACCCTTCTACCTTCCCCCAACCAACCCGAAAACCACCCTCCCACCCATACATTCCGATACCATAAAAGTCTCTGTAGTCTATAGTGTCTTTTCAGCTACTTTCGGGACCATCGGGGACCTGATTTCTGGCGAAAATGGACAAGGGGAGTGTTTTTGTTACCATTATCCTTCCTTTCTCTCCCAACTTGATAGATTTAGCCAAAAAAAAAAAAAAACTCTGGCACTGGCAGAAGCACACCGTCAAAATTAGCTGGCACTCAGCGGGTTAAAGGTTACAAGGATGAATGGTCTTTCCTCTATAAAGGGCGTTCACAAAATTGAACTACTCCAGGATGAATTCCGTGATATTGTTCATGGTGCCGATGAAGGACTGGGAATGGGAATGGTGTGGCCATTCCTGCCCTTTTGTAGTTCCCAGATTCCAACCCAGACCTACGTGGTTGACAAAGACTGTCTTTGTCTGTGTTTGGACAGACGGGGTGTGCCTACGATTGTCCGGACATGGTCCACGTAATGCCTACAAACTCACAAGACGTACGGCCTCAGCTACGTAGGTCTTGTGGGGGCGTGGCCATGGGCGTGGCCTGTGTTCCCGCAAATCGGGCAGCCCAGGCGGACTAACGGGGACATGATTACGCAAGTCGCAAGCACATACGTAGCTCCATACGACTACATTACGTCTGACGTAACACTGGCCCCGTTACGGTATGTATGTCGGGAAGTGCAATAGTCTTCCTCTATACGGGCGTACACGGCCGGATTACGCCCGTCATTACACAAAATTGGCGATCACGCCTGACGGGAGCATACGGGAGCGATATACGTGAATGTGTGACCTCATCATTACCCCATAGGTTTAAGAAATTAATAATAAAGTAGACATGCCGTTTTGCTCAAAATCAAAACGGCATACCCAACTCTGCGATGGGTTACCATCATCACTAATATTACCACCATCATCACTACTACTATCATCTCCACTACAACTGTCACCATCATCACTACTACTATCATCACTATCATCATCACGACTACTATTACAATCATCACTACTACCTTCACCATCATCACTAATACGGTCACCATTATTATCACCATCATTTTACAATCAAAATTACTTGTCACCATCATCACTACTATTATGACCATCACTGCTACTAGTAATATCACCATCATATCTACTACTGTCATCATCATTACTGCTGTCATCATCATCACTACAACTACAACCATCATCACTACTATTATCACCATCATCACTACTATTATCACCATCATCACTACTATTACCATTATTCTCACTATTACTACATCACTTCTAATATCAACTAAACTAACATAACCTAACTTAACCTGACAGATGCAGGGGGAATTGTTTTAGGCCCCAGAATGATGGCGTCATGTGTGTGGTTCACACACATAACACGCCATCATTGCTGGGGGGAATTGTTCTGACTTAAAATCATACCTATTGAAAAAACAAAATAAAAATAAAAATAAAATAATAATACCGTCGCATTCACGCAACGAATGTTCGTGTGAAGTTTGGTGAAAATCAGTTGAACGGTCTAGGAGGAGTTTTCGGACAGACAGACAGACATTTCGGCCGGCATGTACCACTATACAGGGGGCGATACCACTCTGCTTACGCAGAGTTGATGAAAAGAAATACTTCCAAATTGCTGCCCCACGAGAATGGCTCGGGTTACAACCTTAAACGTTTCATTGGCTGTTGCGAAAGTTGGTAGTTTAGGTTCGCTCTCTCGTTCCCCACCCCCCAGAGAGCCGTCTATATTTCCATGTTCCCAGTGACCACGTTATGCATACTTGTATTAATTTTGAAGAGGAGGATGTTCAGTATTACAGTGTAAATGTTTTCCTTGCATTGGTGTGTAATAAACAGTTGTGTACAGTAACGATGGCAATTATGACGCGAATTGCTAGTTACGATTAGTTAGTCGAGTATGTGTGTGTGTGTGTGTGTGGAAGTCAACCGATGTGTGTTGTAATAGACATATGTCTACAGTAGGTGACAAACACTGAAAACAGAAGTGTCTGCTTCATGACATACGACACAACGAACTATGCAATGTAATATTACATGTTATCATCTGGTTATGAAATTCAGTGTGAAACGGCAATGAGTTATCAGTAGTGATATATGGGGGTATTATGTAATGCCACACAAAGTTAAGCTTCGGACGCTGATAGGTTTATATATTCGGTATTAATTTAGTAAAACAATTATATAACACTAAAGGGTAAGCATCGTATCGTGACATTACGTTTAGCAATGGCTATAGATACCTTTTCGATGTTAGTATTATAGTATCTGATATATTAAATGTTTACACAGTGCAACAAGGTTAATAGCATGATAAAAAATGGATGCATTATATATGAAATATATGCATTATAGTGGTACAGGTATGTGTTTAATAGTAACAACTATGGGTGACATCTGATGAATCTCTCTCTCACAACGAAAGCCTGTCCATTCACTGCGGTTTAGTAGTGTTTCTTTATATTCTTAACTCCTTGCGACATACAGTATATGACGCGATCGCGTCATATGGAACTTATGACCAAAAACTCATGACGCGATCGCGTCATATGGACTTATCTACATTCCTCTCCAATAAGTCCATATGACGCACTACCATCATATGGAGCTCAGTAAGTCCGGTAAGTTAGATGAAGATCTGTCGGTTGGTGGCAACCCCAGGTTCCTCCGACAATTCTAACGGCCAGCAGTGTGGTTTTGACAGTTGTGTGGTGCAGTGGCAATGATACCGGGCGCCTGCCTCTGTGGACTTACTGGAACATAATATGTCTGAAGGAGTTTTGTGTAATAGCTATCCGTTTTTAATGTAGATACAGGAGGGAATGACAAACAATGGTATTTTTGTTGTTTTTATATCAGATTATGTAGTATGAATCGTATCGTAGCATAACAGCACAATAATGTTACATGGCAGACTGGGTGAAGCATCTATTGGTTCGAAACGTGTGTTCGTACGTGTGCGGCCTTGTGATAGTTAAAGTTGGCTGTCGTCCAGAAACAATACGCTCCCAATGTCCGGGCCCTATCCAGGTGTCTCAAAAACTGTGGTCTCTGACTGTACCACCTGCCACTGGTGTAGTCAAGAACATGAATGGCATCACCCTCATTTGAATCAGTATCGAACACAAACGAGACCGTACAACGCTTTATTATAGCCCAGATGCTTCACAATTTGGCTTTAAAGGGTCATAGATTCGATTTAGTGTAACCTTATTTCCAGTACGGTTGGCCAAATAAGTCGTGTCGCCGCTGTCATTACGTTTTGCTGGTTGTGTGCTGTATTAATGTCTGTCAGATGTTGAATTGGGTGTGTTAAGATAGGAACATGTTTTTATATCTCGCTCGAAACGATGAATTCATGCTTAGATAGTGCTGATACCAATAATTGATCGAAATATACTTGGTGCCCCGACATCACTTATTTGGGCAACTGTACATTCACGGAAAAGAGCGTTGCCCCATCGTTATGGCTTATAATTAAGTGTCCTCCTTTGGTTTAAGGGAAGGTTTTTAGTTTGTTCACTAGACCTCCACCAAGCTTAAAATTACATCCGCCAGACCCCTTTCAAGATAAATTTGTATTTTTTTCGGTAGAAAAATGTTTTGGCCGAAGGCCGGTTTCTCTTATACTATAGGCTCGCTATGGCTCGCCAGGAAAAAAATCGACACCTATATTTCACGAAAGGTCAAGAATTGACAGAAATGGGGTGAAAGTTCTTAAAATCGACAAACTAATGGGGCGAACGTCTTAAAATTTCAAAAGCACTGGGGCTACACATGAGGGAGAAAGGGGTTCAGAAAAAACTCCCTCAAGTGGAAATTTCCCCTTAATGCTAACAATACTAATGCAATACGGTGAACAAACGTTGAGTATACATAGTTGGCTTAAGGGGGAAGGGTTTATTTATTGGTCGATTTAATGATTTTAGTTTTATTTATTTTAGTTTCATTGGTCGACTTAATGATTTTTTTTTTTTTTTTTTTTTTTTTAGTTTCCTCCCTAGACCTCCATCAAGCTTACAAAATACATCCCCAAGACTCCTTTCTAGATATATTTATAAATTGTTCGGTAGAAAAATTTACCGGCTGAATGCCGGTTACTCCTAGATTACAGGCTCGCTATCCCTCGCCAGGAAAAAATAGGCATCTAAATGACAAGAAAGGTATAAATATTGACAACAAAATGAGGTGAAAGGTCTTAAAATCACCAAACTAATGGGCCGAACGTCTTAACATTTGAAAACTAGTGGAGCTATACATGGGGGAGAAGGGGGACCAGAAAAAACAATGCCCATCATTTGTGCCACTATAGCAACGAGAAATATTAGCTAAAGGGAAAACGACAGGAAGTAAGCAGAATCCGTAAGGGAAAATCAGTATGAAAGTATAATTTAGGAGCGAACTGTCTTGATGGTGTTATGCTTAGCGTGTTTAAGATTTGTAAGTGGTGACCCAGGTTCAAATCCCGCTAGGATCACTGAAGGCACCATACTATAATGTAAATGGACTAGAAGAGAAGGAAAGAGAGGAAGCCATAACACTAGAACAAGATTTATATGGAAGAAGAGAGGAGCTAAGCGAGGGGAAAGTAAACAATAAGACAGTGGAATAAAAGTAAAGAGAGTAAGCGAGAGTAGCAAACAGTTTTAACCCTTCTGTACCGACGACTTCTTTTATATTTTTCTGGCTACTGTTAGATATTTCTGATAAGTTTAAAAAGGGCCTCCAGCAATTAACAGGCTTCGAACTATCTCGCTTAACCATTTTTAATACCACATATCCTTCTTAAACTGCACAAAATCGTCTAAATATGGCTAGAATATAAGTAAAAAGACGTCGCCGGTACAGAAGGGGTTAAGCAATAATAATGGGTAACTTATGATAACAAGAAAAAGGAAATAAACAAATAAATGTCAATATAGGAGAAAACGAGTGAAAATATGGTAGCAAGCAGTAACAACAGCAATAATTCATGAACACAAGAGAAAGGAAAGAAGGTAAGCCAATCAAAATATAAGAGAAGATAGGGTAAGAATTGTGTTATCGGGCGTACCACTACCGACATACAACATAAATCATCTATAAATACTTAACCTAACTAAAAAAACTAACCTAACCTAGTATTCTCATTACTACATGAATACTAGGTTAGGTTAATGTTTTAGAGAGGAGTTATGCTGTATGTCGGTAGTGGTACACCCGATAACACAACTCTTACCGAAGATAGATTAAAGTATGATAGCAACCAGTAACAGCGATAATGTAGGAAATGTTGGAAGGGTAAATACAAACAGAGCAGACTAACAGTAAATGGGGGTTGGAGAGGAAGCTAACGATGTATGAAAGTTTGCATCACACGAGCACTTAAGCAAGGCCACCTAGAGTACCAGGCCGTGTCGACCATTCTGTGACGTAGGCAATGGGGTGCTACATCCACTGCCCGCGCTCTGTCCCCATTTTATAAATACTCTCTTTTATTCTTTTCTCTGTTAAATTTTAGATTAACGTACGAACAAATTATATATTTTACGTTTAAGGTGTACGCAAAACCACTATCTACCTATATCTTACTGTATTATACTCTATATTATGATACCGATATCATAACAACATGTTTTGGTTATTTCTTGCATATGACTTATACCTTGAACAAGTAGTTGTACAAGATTAAAACTTATTATAAGTATATCTCATTACTTTGTTATATTGGAGTAAAATAAAACACAATGATATAATTTATACATTACTATATTATATACAAAGACATAAACAACCTTACTGAAGAGCCAATTTACGTGACATCCAATATTATTCGTGAACAAATATATATAAGTAACTTAATTATATACTATATGTATGAAGATGAACAATATATTTACTGTAACACACACACACACACACACACACACACACACACACACAGCCCGTAGCCTAGTAGGTAGAGCTCTCGTCTCACACACGAGGGGTCGGGGGTTCAATCCCCGGCCGGGCGGAGACAAATTGGGCTTGTCTCCTTTCATGTGTTAGCCTCAGTTCACCTAGCTGTAAATAGGTACCTGGAATAAGTGGACGACGTTGTGACGTCCCATCTGGGGTTGGCAAAAATGGTACAAGGCGAGATGGGTATCATATGGTTCACCTAAGCTGATGGCTACCTAAGCCTTCGGGCGAGACGGTACCGTCTATAGTGAGAATGGTACCATACAGATCCACCCTAAGCCTTCGTTTCCGATGTCGCCAATTGGCTAAAAATACAGACTACACACACATCCACAGCCATTCCAACGATACATATAACACCTACACATATAGGAGGCGGGAAATAACGAGCATGCTCACTCCCGCAATACAACTAGAGTAAGTACACGATATCATATTATATACTATGCAATACAGTACACATTATCTATTTCTCTAGGGTTTGAAGCTTTCTCTTCACGCCTACATTCTTATTAGCTCTGTTAGCTGTTGGGATGTTATTTTCTTTAGCACAGTCATTATTTAAAATTGCATTTGTTGAAGCATATACCACCATACTTTCTATTTTTTCGGTGCTATGACCATTTTCACAGATATCACTAGGGAACAGGAGATCAGCATCTGATAAAGCCGTAACTGTGAGGTGTGTTGCTATATTTCTTTGGCTAGTAGCATTGCGAAAGGCAGGAAGCTTAGCAAGTTTGTTAATTACAATATAGTTATACATGACCATGTTCGCAGTCACACTATCTGGGTATATAAGAGAACCTCTGCTAATTCCAGCAATGTAACTTAGATTTTCTGGGATTTCTTCAGCACTATCTGAACACGTAATCATTTCTTTACAAGCATTACATTTCATTTTCTTTATCACGGAGTAACAACAATAGCCAGCTAAATAAACTATAACGGGGATGATGTCTTTACACCTGTCAATATCCTCCTTACAAACTTCAACATTCGTATGACATAAACCAAAATCAATTTCCTCGTCTGTTTTTACTTGCTCATAGTCAATTTCTTCAAAATCCTTTAAAATGACCTTCTTGTCGAGTATGGGTAAACTAAGTTTTAACACTGACATCATCCTTATCTTTTTCTCACACTCATATATTTGGCGTACAGAAATATTGTAATTTCCTCCTGCTAACTGTCGATACTGACCAAATCTTGCTTCCAAATTGTCTGTTTGAAATTTTCCTGATAGTATGTAGGTCATATTCAGTTCTGTTATGCAATAATTTGTTATGTCTAATATTGCATGGGTCGTATGTTTCAGAGCTCTAATTGTTTCCCTAGTCAGTTTCCCCCCACATCCTGGAAGACTATCCCACGCATCTAACCACTTAAGGAAACTATCCAAGAACTGATATCGGTCATCATCTGTACTATTTGTTAATGGACAAGATAACTTGTTATTGTGCCTAAGACCTTTAAATGGGGATTTCACATTCATTATATTCCACCAATTAAGAAACACTTCGATGTACCTAGCAACATCTGAAAATAACGTTAGGCCATTATGTTTTCCAATATTGAGCAAGGCTTGAATTATATACTCATTAAAAATTTGGAGAACTAATTTGACATTTTGTCTCTCTAGGTTGGAGGGGGATAATGCTTTCAGGCTTAGCCTATAGGCCTTGGATTGGCAAAATATGATACAGCTTTGCCATTGATTGCATTATTGTCGGTTACAATGCTAATGACACTAAATCCTATCTTCTCAAGCCCTAAAATAATCTTCTTCATAATGTTATATAATGTCTCTGCCTTCATTATCTTTGCTGGAATTATGTGAACAACATCTCTGTATTTTGACCGAATACTGTTTAGCATAAACACATATGCGCTTGTTGCAATTGCATCACTGTCAAATGCTGAACCAACAATATTTCCTGCTTTATAATCCAAGTAAGGCTTCAGGTGAATTTCATCAACCATCATTGTAACCGTTTTATCACGGGTTGTCAGGGACTTAAATTTGTTCTTAATATACATAAGAAAATGGCTGGTACGGTATTCGATAGCTGAGTTAAACGTTTTGGACAAAAATATTCGTCTTATAGTTGAATAGCTAGGTAGAATTAGGCATTTCTTATCTCTCAGAAGTCTGTAACCTTGAGGTGAGCAATTATGCAAGAGAGAGGAGAATATCAAAAATTCTGAGGAGTAATCAAATTTAGTGAGAGTCATTAAATGAAGCTGTTCACAAACGAATTTGAGTGTATTCTGATACTTGAAGCCATTATCCTGTACAATAGTTGACAAAAAGGGGATCACAAGTTGAATTATTACAATTGCATTAATTGGGTTTGAGACAGGATTATTGATATCGCACTTACGCAAAGCATCAAACAACACTTCAAGTGTATTAATGTCAGTGACCTTTGAAGGAATCTTATAATCCCCTAGCTGGTTTATTTGCACCGCCTGTACACTAGCCTGAACATTACAGTCTGATTTGATGACTAAGGACAAAATAACTAGGTTGTGGGGAATGAACAATTCGACATATATGAAAATCTTCCTCGTTTTCAATAACTGTCCAGTATTTCTTATCAATGAACTGTATTTTGTCTTTAAGTTCATCTAAAGAATGAAATGTTATGTCTTGTTTGTACTTATTGTTATCTGCAATACTCTTTGCTACCGCAGCTTGAATGGCAGACTCTTCCATTCGTTTCCTCTTCTTGTCCGGGGCTTCTCTAGCATGTGATGGGCCAGAAAGGTAAGAGGGGCAGTTTGGCAATTGTGATGGAATTACACCATCACAGAGCTGAGGATACGTCAACTTTGCCACTAATTTAGTTCCGCTCTTCTCGTCAAAGTACGAAGTCTCTCGCCTTATAGTATATAGCGATAGTATAGAAAATAGGTTAAGTACGGTTACTATAAGTAGAAATGATGTGCTTAAGGAAATTGACAGACTGAAACCTCATAAATCGCCTGGTCCTGATGAGAGGTATATGCTAGAGTATTAAAAGAATGTCGGGATGAGTTAAGTTACCCATTAACATTTTTATTTAACAAGTCATTGGAGACAGGTATAGTTCCAGAAGCTTGGAAGCTTGCAAACGTAGTTCCGATCTTCAAAAAAGGTGACAAATCAATAGCATCCAATTACCGTCCCATTAGTCTTACGTCAATCATAGGAAAGCTACTAGAGTCAATTATTGCTAGTAAAATTAGAAACCACTTAGATACATTTAATTTAATAAATTCTTCTCAGCATGGATTCACTCAGGGACGTTCTTGCCTTACTAATTTGCTTAGTTTTTTCTCAGAGGTATATGAAGCAGTAGATAATGACAAGTCATATGATATAATATATTTAGATTTCAGTAAAGCTTTCGACAGAGTCCCCC
>JBAKBP010019651.1:0-44241 GCA_037953745.1 Lithodes maja
CTTGCCAATGGTCTGGTAATCCAATGGACCTGGGTTTAAATCCCGATATGTCAATTGGAAGATATTATTGGGATGAAATTTGTGCTGTACCTAGTATCAGTGCATTACTACAAAGCCCACCGAAACGCCAAATAAATACCCTCATTGTTCCCTGATTAAATAGCACTGAATGAATATTCCCATATTCAAAATATGCTTCAGGGTGCCTAGTGAGTTCATTGCTCAGTAGATGGCGTTCTGAGAGTGAGGGTCCGAGCCTAGGGGATGAGACAGTGAAGCACTGGAGCGAGGCAGCTTAAGAGATGGGCTTGTTTAGAGCCGTGAGTGGGCAACTAAGCACCATGCATCCTGCGAATGCAAGATCACAGGGGCTGGTTGCAGCTAAAATGTGTTTCACATGTCTCACCCCCTAGCCAGGAAACGAGACCTCGCGGGCTTCGCCGTTCAATGTAGAACGGTTGAATGTACAGACTCTTATCCTATGCCCGAGAGGGAGTAGTTGGAATATAGAAGAACACACAAATAATCCTCCTCCCTTCATCTTTTAAACCAATTCGTCTTAATCTCATATGTTTCGACTTACGAGTACCTCTTCCTGTCCTTAGAATGTTCACATGTTGTCTAACCTTCTGGTAATTATTTACTACCTCGGTTTGAAATCCACAGTAGGTACAGTCGTCAGGATTAATTCGTTTCATTTTCTCTGTTAGTAGCACTGCACGGTAGAGAGGCACCCCTCTACCCCCTTTCCTTGTTGGTTCCATACCCCCACCTAAACCCTCCCATTTTCTCTCCGACCCCAGAACTAGACCCACCCTCCCTTCTCTCGCTCTTACCCAGCTAGGAGCTACTTCTGGCACCTCACCGTTTACATTTATTCTGAACACCTGATGAAGGAATGAAGTATTTCACACACATCTCTCGATCACCATCTCCTGCACATTAACAATATGAAATAAACGAAACCTAACCTGAAGCTGCTAATTACTACCGTTACTAGTAGGGTTAACGTTACTGTATAGTGTTTATGGATATACCAGGTATGAGGGGTAGATATACACACTTATATAATTAAATATAAGGTATAATGAGATTATTTGGTTATACACGAAACTGTTATACAGAGTGGTATTGTAGTAGAAGAATTATATATCAGTTCAATATTATAACTCTTGTAGTTAGTCTGGGATATAATAAATGAGCGTTATATAGTTATTAAGTAATTATTCTTAACAGATGTGAATTCCAATTATCTTCAAAGTTATCTCAAGAGAATAAGCTTGAATAGGCGTGAAGCTTTCAATAGTATTATGTGGAGTAGATACTCTACGTCTTGCCATTACTCAGGGAGTATTTAACACAATTTGCTATGTTTCAACCCATATTGCTACATAGCCATAGCGGGTGCCCCCCTTAACTTGGTTACAACACAAGATACCTGATAAAATAGAGTGACCCTATGGCAAGGTTTTAAGGGTAAGGTGACAATATGAATAAGTCCTTCCCTAATGTATGGGTGAACGTAAATGTTGAGGGAAAGGGAACTTTAACCCTTCTTTGGCGGTGCGCATCATATGTCGAGTGAAAGAAATTTGGACTATGTGGCGGCTCACAACATAAGTCGTGTGGCATTTTCAGCACGTAATGTTGCTGAGAGAGAGAGACAAGTGGTGGCAGGAGAGTAGCGAGCGTATGACTGCTCCAGACCACCACGGTGGACCAACTGACATGAATCCCACCCTCCTCCACCCTCTCACACTCGCTACATAGTGAATTGTGTGGGGAAAGTACCGAATTACATGGTTTTTGCACTCGTGTTGCGCGATTGTTGCAAGAAAACTAGCGGTCATACAAGGATCGTTGGGGTGTCATTGGAAAGCTCTGTTTATGCCCTTTCAGGGATAGATACTTGTTTTACGCTCTGGGTCTTATTTAGGCATGAAAATGATCACGTAAACAGCCCTATTTTGGGTATAAACACCCGGCTGGTGGCTACATATTATTTACCGCCTAGGCCGCTCGTTAGGTGTTAAAATAAGACCCACCCTAATGGATAGATGAGCGTAAGAGTGCCCGAGGGGTAGTTAGTAAACATAGGGCATATACTGTATATTGGTTATCAACCCTTCAGGATTATTTAGCCTCTTTAACCCGTACAGCCCCAGCGACGCGTCTGACGCGTCGGCGATGTATGTAACGCACAGCCCCAGAGACGCGTCTGACGCGTCACCATAATTGCGCCGACCATAACCTCAGGTGTAGCCACTCAAGAGGGCTCAGATTTGTATGGGAACTGTGTACGTATCCCACGCAACCGTGCCGATGGTTGAAAACTCTCAAAGTCCACGTGCATGCGCGTGAGCGCGCAATAACCTGGTTTTTTGGGGTAATTGCCTTCAATTTTTTACTCTTGTAAAATACGTTTTCGGGGGCTCTGTAGGACCATTCTTTAAGCTTTTTGAGCGGTTTTTCGTGGTTTTTCCTTCATTCCTAACCCATTCGCTATTGTTTCTGGAATAAAACCATTTTTTGAAAACCGGCCGGGTTCTGGTGAACAAACATTACAAAACTAGCTGGGGCTCCACGGGTTAAATCAATTAATATTTTCAAAGCTCTTTTAAAAAACTACAGTACCTTGCCTGAGGGTAGTTCGTGTCCCGTTTATATAGAGTAGTTTTACATTATGGTCAATTAGGAAAGCAATATGGCCTAATGATGGGTAGATAGCTATGTTAAGAGTGTTGAATTCACGTAATGCCAGTCACATGGTCGACTCACGGGGCACATTATCGGCAATAATTCATAGCATGTATTGGCAAATTGGCTGTTTACACTTAATGTGTCCTGAATTGTCTGGCAGCAGTGAGATTTGTGGAGAACATTATTAAGCAAATGTTTAGTTCTTGTATACAGTGCTAATAAGTAGTTATATTAGGTATTAAATAATTAAATAATGTTATACAAAGAAATAATTCAAAATAATAGAATGGTTTATTTTGTGTTTATTGATGGGAGAGACTCATGGAGGAATTGACACAGACGGTCCTCGTTGTCTCAAGCTTGTTACGTAGCCGAGCCTGAGCATTACAACGATGAAAAGGAAATACAACTTCGCGTGGGTTAGTCGAATCATATGTAAGGTTTTCGTCGAACATTCCCCCCCCCCCCCCCCACCCCGCCCTCTCTCTCTCTCTCTCTTGCTTTCAAATTTAGTAAAGCTCATACTTAACTCTACCTATGATACATTGCATTCCTTCATTAGTTGTTCAGAATACATGCAATTGGTGAGGTCCAGAAGTAGCTGGGTGAGAGCGAGAGAAGGGAGGGTGGGTGTAGTTCTGGGGTCGGAGAGAAAATGGGAGGGTTTTGGTGGGGGTATGGAACCAACAAGGAAAGGAGGTAGAGGGGATACCCCTCCACCGTGCAGTGCTACTAACGCCTAGTCCAGGGGAAATGAAACGAATTAATCCTGACGACTGTACATATTTTCCATACATCTATACTTGTCCTTCCTGTCAATACAAACATTTGATTTCCATAATGGTCATGGTCACACACACACACAAACACACACACATTTGTAGTTCTCGCTCTCGCTCCCTCTCTCTCTCTCTTTCTCTCTCTCTCTCTGTTATGTCGTGAGTCGCAGGCATTACGTCAGTCACTCCTTTCTCTTCCTACTTCCTTTGCTGCAGACATTCACCCCTTTCTTAATGGTATATCTTATCCTCATTTATATGCGATATTTGTTCTTATATTACTACTTTGCATTCTACTTTTACTTCATGAACATTTTATCATGTAATTAATGATCACTCATGTCATATTAAACGGGATACACATTTCAACATAGTCTACATTCGCACAACAGATGAAGTATTCTGATGATGTATATTTCCCAGTTTGCTTATTGTCTGTTTATTTGTCTGTCTGCCTGTCTGTCTGTCCGATAACTCCTCTTATAGACACTCAAGATGTTTCCAAAAAGCTTGATATACCCAATAAGTTTAGACGATGGGCTATATTATAACATCAAGATAAGTTTATATATGTTATGCCGAGGATTGAGCAAGCTACCCTTCGACCCTCAAACGCCTGCACCTGCCGGAGCGTACCAGGGCACCCCTACCAGACATCAGCCGATGTGGGCCCTTCATACCCCTGGCCGGACACCCCAACAGCTCTACCATGCCAGTGCCATGCCCGGACAGGCGAGGGACACCTCAAGGGCGCCCCCATACAGCCACTCTCCCTTCCGGTACCCACACAGGGTTTTCCCTGCACCTTCCAGAGTCAGCTCGGGCCATGTCGCACTTCCTCCAGCCAGTCTGACGCAGCCCCGCACCAACCAAGGGGAGTGCAGTCTAATTGGACCCCACAATGGTAGGGTCTCTTCACCCGTTTTCTCACATACAGAACGAGCCCATCATTAACAAGTCCCCCCCCCCCTCCCGGAAAAAGAGCGTCCCCCCCCCCCCCCATAGTCTAAACCAAAACAAACTCCGCGGACTACTTGGTCACCGAAAAGGTGATGCTACAGTTCCGCGCCACCGGAAGTGACGTCACCCGCATAGGCTGACCTGGGTTTGGCCAGCTCCCCGGTCAGCTCAGCCTACCCGGGTGACGCCACCACCACCCAACTTACCTGCTGATTGGTCCTGAGCGACAGGGGCCTATGTCAACAGTAAAATGGGACAAGGTCGCCCTTTTTCCCTGCAGCCAAAAAGGGCCTTGAAGTACCTAGAAAGTGAATAGGTGCTCAGACCAGGTTAGGGAAAGTATCTCACCTTCCCTACTAAGTCTGGGTGTTTTAATACCTCTCTAGGTGCTCCAATTCCCAAAGATTCAGTGTGGTAGTAAGTGTTTAGTCAGGAGTATTAAATATCTCCTAGTATCTCCGTCAGCCTCACTGCAGAAGATACTGCTAGAGGACGTAAGGAGTATTAAAAATCTGCTAGTATCTCTGTCAGCCTCACTGTAGAAGATATTGTTAGATATATATTATCCGTGGTCTGTCTGATAGTCCCTCTCCAACGTAATTCTATATCCAATCAGTTGCCTTTATATTATACCCTCAACACGCTACCAATAACGTAATTCATCATCTATAAGTAGGCTGTTACACGTTAGCTCTGCCACTCAACTGCCTAACCTCTGCCTACCTATATATGATTAGCTCTGCCTTTCACATATCATACTAGAATCAAGCAAATTTTCCCCAAACATCCGTACCACACTCACGAGCACAATTACAATTATTCAATATAATCATCTTTGTATATTTCTCTATGCGTTGTGTATGCATTCCTTAGTTGTCTATGTTTGTTCTTAATCATTATCCATGTTCTTGAAGCAGGTGTTGTAAATAAACTATATACACCTGATTACGGATATTGCACTCAACTACGATAGAGTATTAATTGAGGTTAGACACTTGACCTATATAAACCATATGATTTTTTGGTATTGTGTTAGGACTATTGTCCTTATGTATGTTAGTCAACCATTCTTATTTTCACCTATAATAAATGTGCAAATCTGACTCGAATATGCACTCAAACACCTCTCCCTAGCATAGTAGAACCCATATCCAGACGGTGTAGTTTAATAAGTCCTAAATACGTCCTCATCTATAAAAAGGGCTGGTATTTCAATATACAGTATATATATATATATATATATATATATATATATATAATATATATATATATACCTCCACTTTACACTTGAATTCCTTCAAAATTCCTCATCTACTCTTCCCTTACTTTCCCTCACTACTCTCTTCACCATTGTCTTTTTCTCCAAGTACCTTTCCTTATTATTTCTCTTCAAATGTTCATTGCCTTTACTACCCAACCACTCTATATATGCTTTTTTTTTTATTTTCACCTCTTCAGTCCACCAAGCTGTTCCTTTCACTCTTCCCCCTCTTCTCCACTTCACATACCTCCTCACATGCTGCACACATCTCTTCCTTAAACAATTTGCTCACCTCTTCCATTTCCTTCATTCTCTCTAAGACAATCTTACCTAGTCATCTTTCTACTACGCTCCTGAACTCTTCCCTGAATTCCTCCTTTTGTAACCTGTCCACCCTCTTCACCACTCCACCGACCTCCTGCCCTCCTTTAGCTCTATTAACCCACTTCTTCTGTATCCTAATTTTAGCTATTTTGTTGTTATATTTGTCTATATGTATGAAGGAGACAAAACACAGGTTGCCTGTAACGAGTGTCTCCCCCAGAGTCAAAAGAGTGACAGAGAGCAAAATTCAAGGGACGTTGTGGTAAAAATGCATGGACACACATTTTATAGTCATAAGATGAAATACAAATTGAGGGAGTGAGTCCCAGAGTTCTCTAGTTGAGTAGAAGAAAGATTGACATTTGTTGTAAATTCTTGGATTGGAGAATTGGACAGAATATGAGTGGGACTGTGTTGAAAGGCAGGTGCCTCGCACTCCGTGCAAAGGAGGAGGTATGCAGTGATGTATATATATATATATATATATATATACATATATATATATATATATATATATATATATATATATATACAGTATATATGTATATATATATTTATATATATATATATATATATATATATATATATACAGTATATATTTATATATATATATATATATATATATATATATATATATATATATATATACAGTATGTATTAATTTCTGGAACATTCGCGGACTTTCCTCTAATTTTCACTCTGTTGAACACCATCTCTCCTCCTACAAACCTGATCTTCTTTTCCTCACTGAAACTCAGGTGTCTGTAGCAACATCCAGCAGCCCCTTCTCTGTATCCTCCTACTTTCTCTATCCTAGTGTCAAAGCCAAAGGCGGATGTTGTGCATATGTGCACAACAAACTCACTTGCTCTCGTGTTCCCGATTTCGACTCCTCTGAATTCTCAACTTTATGGCTCAAACTTTCCTGTTATTCTCTTACTAAATATTTCTGTGCTGTCTATCTTTCCCCTAACGCTACCAACTTTCCCAAATTCTTTGACTATCTAAACTCTACAGTGGAACACATTCTATCCATTTTTCCTTTCTCAGAAATATCCATCTTAGGAGATTTCAACATTCACCACCGCCAATGGCTCTCCTCTCATACTACTGACCCACCTGGTGAACAATCCTACGTCTTTTCTATCCTAAATGACCTAGAGCAGTTAGTTCAGCAACCGACCCGTATCCCGGATCGCCTCGGAGATCGGCCCAACATTCTTGACTTGTTTCTAACTTCTAATCCTTCTTCTTATACTGTCGATCTTTTCTCTCCTTTGGGCTCCTCCGACCATACACTTATCTCTGTTACCTGTCCTATCTCTCCAGTACGGCCACCCGATCCTCCTAGCCGGCGGCGCTTGTGGCACTTTGGCGCTGCCGACTGGGAGGCTCTCTGGCAGTACTTCTTTGATTTCCCATGGAATGATTTCTGCTTCCATGGTCGAGGACCCTCGGAGAGTGCTGAACGCATTACCGAGGTAATCCTAACGGGCATGGAAGCATACTTTCCATTTTCTTTCTCTCAAACTAATGCTAAAAAATCTTTGTTTACTCACGCCTGTTCTACTGCTGTCCGCAATAAGGAGGAAGCATTCAAACGGTACTGACGCCTTAAAACTCAAGACTCTCATTCTTCCTATGTTTCTGCCCGGAATCAAGATAAATCTGTTCTTCGACTTGCCAAGCACTTTTTCATCAATAATAAATACACTGATCCAACTCTAGCTCTTCCCAAGCTTTCTGGCATCTAGCCAAAAACCTCTCCAACAATTTCTCTTCCTCGTCTTTCCCTCCCCTTCCCTACTCTGATGCCACAACCATCACTTCTTCCTCTGATAAAGCTAAACTCTTCGCTCAAACTTTTGCTAGAAACTCCACTTTGGATGATTCCGGTGCTATACCTCCCTCTCCACCCTCCTCTCTCTTACTTATGCCTAATATCCTAATCTCTTCTAAAGATGTACTTTCTACCCTCTCTGGGCTTATTACTAATAAGGCGTACGGTTCGGACGGTGTTCCTCCTGTTGTACTCAAAAACTGTGCTAACGTGCTGACTCCCTGCCTAGGCAAACTCTTTCGTCTCTGTTTATCCTCTAACGTCTTCCCTTCATGCTGGAAGTTTGCTCTCATTCAACCTGTCCCAAAGAAGGGTGACCGCTCTTAACCCTCCAACTATCGTCCAATTGCTCTCATCTCTTGTATTTCTAAAGTTTTGAAACTATTCTTGCTTCCAAATTTCTTAAGCATTTCTCTTCTCATAATCTGCTCTCAGATCGCCAGTATGGCTTCCTTAAGGGTCGCTCTACTGGTGATCTTCTTTCATATCTTACTAACTCTTGGCCATCCTCCTTTCGGGACTTCGGTGAGACTTTTTCTATTGCACTAGACATATCGAAAGCCTTCGATAGAGTCTGGCACAAATCTTTAATTTCTAAACTACCCTCCTTCGGTTTCTATCCCTCCATCTGTGCCTTTGTCTCTAATTTCCTCTCCGGTCGTTCCATAGCTGCGGTTGTGGACGGCCATCGTTAACTTCCTCACCCTATAAACTCCGGTGTTCCTCAGGGCTCTGTCCTATCTCCTATTCTATTTCAAATTTTTATAAATGACTTTCTCAACTGTACCTCAACTCCCATCCATTCATACGCAGACGACTTAACCTTACACTACTCAATTAGTTTTTCAGAACGCCCAAGCCAGCAATTCCTCAACGACAAACGGAATGAAGCCATAGAACACTTAAATTCTGATCTAACTACTATCACCAATTGGGGCAGAGAAAACCTTGTTACCTTTAATGCTTCCAAAACCCAATTTCTCCATCTATCTATCCGTCAGGAACTCCCTGCGGACTATCCCTTATTCTTCAACAATACAACAATCAATCCTTCATCTTAACATAAGAACATAAGAACATAAGAAAATGGGAGTCTGCAGAAAGCCGATTGGCCCAAGCAAGGCAGATCCCTGTCCCACACAACCCCAATTACAAAGCCCAATTGTAGGCTCAACACTCTAATACCCTGAGGATCATCTTACCAAAACGGTTAGTGATTAACGCAGGATTACGGGGGTCTGCAGAGCGCTGATTGGCCCAACCCTGCTGATCCCCCTTCACACCCAACCCTTCTCGTCCATATGCTTATCCAATTTTATCTTAAAGCTCCCTATCGTTTTTAATCCCACTATAGCACCTGGTAGTCCATTCCACCCATCTACAACTCTGTTACCAAACCAATATTTGCCTATATCTTTTCTGAAACGAAATTTATCTAATTTGAAACCATTGGTACGAGTTCTTTCGCTATCACTGAGCTTTAGTACATTTGTCATGTTCCCTTTGTTAATCCCCCTAACCCACTTGAACACCTCTATCATATCCCCTCTAACTCTGCGTCTCTCTAACGAATGTAAGCCTAATTTCTTCAACCTATCTTTATACGGAAGATTTCTAATATTATGGATCATTTTTGTCATTCTACGTTGTACTCTCTCCAATGAATCTATGTCCATTCTGTAATAAGGACACCAAAATTGAACAGCATAATCCATATGGGGTCTCACTAATGACAAGTAAAGTTTTAAGATAACATCAGCAGTTCTGTTACTCACACTCCTAGAGATGAACCCGAGAATCCTGTTTGCCTTGTTTCGAACGCTTATACACTGTTGTCTAGGCTTCAAATCATTGCTAACAAACACACCTAGATCTTTCTCACAATTCGAGTTTTCTAATTCCACATTAGCTAGTTTATATTTAACATTTGTATGCATCTTCCCTATCTTTAATACCTTGCATTTGTCAATGTTAAATTTCATCTGCCAATTTACTGACCATTCGTGTAAGGTATCTAGATCCCTTTGGAGGCACTCTATATCTCTATCTGAATCAATTGTTCTCCCCATTTTGGTATCGTCTGCAAATTTACTTATCCTACTAGTTATACCTAAATCTAGGTCATTTATGTATATAACAAACAACAGAGGACCTAATACAGATCCCTGGGGGACACCACTTTTGACTGCTCCCCATTCTGACTTCGTACCATTTATGCTGACTCTCTGCTTCCTACCAATTAGCCATGACCTAATCCATCCCAACAACGCCCCACCTATTCCATGCGCCTCAACCTTTCTCATCAATCTCTCATGGGGGACTCTGTCGAAAGCTTTACTGAAATCTAAATATATTATATCATATGACTTGTCATTATCTACTGCTTCATATACCTCTGAGAAAAAACTAAGCAAATTAGTAAGGCAAGAACGTCCCTGAGTGAATCCATGCTGAGAAGAATTTATTAAATTAAATGTATCTAAGTGGTTTCTAATTTTACTAGCAATAATTGACTCTAGTAGCTTTCCTATGATTGATGTAAGACTAATGGGACGGTAATTGGATGCTATTGATTTGTCACCTTTTTTGAAGATCGGAACTACGTTTGCAAGCTTCCAAGCTTCTGGAACTATACCTGTCTCCAATGACTTGTTAAATAAAAATGTTAATGGGTAACTTAACTCATCCCTACATTCTTTTAATACTCTAGCATATACCTCATCAGGACCAGGCGATTTATGAGGTTTCAGTCTGTCAATTTCCTTAAGCACATCATTTCTACTTATAGTAACCGTACTTAACCTATTTTCTATACTATCGCTATATACCTTACGGACTTCTGGAAACTGTGCCAAATTTTCATTAGTGAAAACGGAAAGAAATTGACTATTTAATGTACTGCACATTTCTAAATCATTGTCTGTCATTTCTCCTATCGAAGTTTTAAGGGGACCAATTACATCTCTAACCTTGGATTTATATAGTTGGTAAAAAGCTTTAGGATTATTTTTTGAGTCATTGGCAACCTTGATTTCATAATTTCTTTTTTCTTTCCTAATATCCTTTTTTACCTGTCTTGATAGATTCTGATAGTAAGCAAGTAGGTGAATTTCGCCTTTCCTAATCTTTCTATATATTCCTCTCTTTTGTCCTAGAAGATCTAATAGTCTATTATTCATCCATTTGGGTTGGTTCTGTGTTGATCTAAATTTTCTTTTGGGGATGTATTTATTTTGTGCATTGAATACTGACTTGATAAAATTATCGTATGTATCTACCAAGGTTGACGTCTCTTCCTGACTTAAGATGACAGGTGCCTGAGAAGGGGTACACTCATTTGGACACCTGGATCGACTTAATTTTTTGACCATAGGGTCGGCTAATAGGGCTCTTCTTAACCCACCATAATTGGCTTTTCTAAAGTCAGGTATTAATGTTGTATTCTCTCTGGTATTACCTTTCCATTGTATATTAAAATACACAGAATTGTGGTCACTATTTCCTAGGTGGTCCCCCATCTCTACATTATTTACCACATGTTCATTGTTACTGAAAACTAAATCGAGAATATTATTACCTCTAGTCGGCGTATCTATGAATTGAAATAAAAAACTATCTTGTACTACCTCTATAAACTCCTCAGAATCAGAGTCTCCTATTTGATGCTGCCAATCTATATTCGGAAAATTAAAATCCCCCATAATGCACACATTGCTAAACCTTGATGCCATTTTAATTTCCTCCCATAATGACGTTCCGTCATTTCTACTCATATTTGGCGGTCTATACATAACTCCAATAACTATGGTCTCACTACCTTCGTTAACCTCTACCCAAACACTTTCATTATCGTTATTTAGTCTAATACCTGATTTAATACAGCTTTTTAATGTACTCCTGACAAACACTGCTATACCGCCACCCCTCTTACTTGTTCGGTCATATTTAAACAAACTATATCCTGGTATATCAAATTCTGCTAAAAAATGCCTGGTTTCTGTATTAATCCACGTTTCAGTTAGCGCTATTATGTCTATATTTTCTTTGCTAACAAGGGCTCTAAGTTCGTTCATTTTGTTACATAGACTCCTACAGTTTGTGTAATATACTCTCAAATTACTTCTTTTCTTTATACTTAATTTACCTTTATTTCTAACGACATTTCCATCTTCCGTTGCACCATCACTACTATCATTTGCATTATAGTCATCATTTTTAGCATGAGACTGAATATCCTCATCGCTTTCGCCTGACGCTAAAATTGTTCCATTAAACCTCTCATTTACACTCTCAATATTTCTGTTCAAAACCCCACAACCACCCTATCTAAAGAACTAGCTATTCTCTCGATATTCTTGGTGTCTCTTTTTCTTCTGCTCTCAGTTGGAAGGACCATATTACCAGTCTTGCTAAGGCAGCCTCCCAGAAGCTGGGTGTGCTCAACCGCCTTAGGGGGTTCTTTACCGCTGCACAGCTTCTTGCTCTGTACAGGGGCATAGTGCGTCCTTGTATTGAGTATTGTTCACATGTGTGGGGAGGTTCCTCTCACACCGCTCCCCTAGACAAAATTGAAAGGAAGGCCTTTCGTATCATTAACTCCCGTCCACTCACCAACTATCTGCAATCTCTCTCTCTTCGCCGCAATGTTGCATATCTCTCGCTATTCTATCACTACTATAATAATCAGTGTTCCTCAGAGATTTCCCAGTATATACCACCTCCTTTACGAAGGGCACGTGGTACCTGTCTTGCAACACAATCCCACCCCTACTCTGTGCAACTCTCCAACCCAAGTGTGAAACGTTACTTTCAGTCTTCCTTCTATTCAACAGCTGAGCTCTGGAACTCTCTCCCAGAATCAGTCTTTCCCTCTTCCTATGACTTAAATTGATTCAAACTCTGTGTATCCAGGCATTTTGGCTCGAACGTCCCTTGATTTTGGCCCTGTCACTCTTTCAACTTTGGGGGAGGCACTCACTCTAGGCAGTACTGCCTTTTGCCTCCCTCACTCACATAGAAAAAAAAAAATATATATATATATATATATACCGGTATATATATTGTGACGCACCCAGTGCGTGGCAACGTAACCTGATTGTACTCCTTGGTACTCCACTGTACCACCACGGTACCACGCTGTACCATGCTGGCTGCTTATCTTGAGTGTGACAACGTATAACTATGTTCTTTGTATCTCTGCAAAGGTCTCGTCATTTGCTAACCAGTGGTGGGTTTTGTTTTAAGCCATGTCGAGACCTTCCATTTAATATGTAGTATCAATAGAGAAGTTGATAGATGAGATGATAGGAATTCAGAGAGAGAGAGTGAGTTAGACTTCAGAGCGAGAGGGTAGCGGTGCGCCACGCTGCCGGGGGGGTGGTTGCCAGACGTATGGACCGGTTGGCAGCCCTGCGCTTATAGCTAGGTGCGACAGGGTTGGTAGTACATTGCCGCCTGCCTAGGCTGCCTGGGCTGCCCATGTTGTCGTACAGCACATTGCCTGGAGGCTCGCTGTGTGCTCTATGACCAGGTTGCCTAGAACCTTTGAGACTCTAACATCCCTTGCCCTCTCTCCCAATTTCTCACGGTTGCACTCTTTCTCTCTGACGACATTACTCTCATTTCATTCTTCTCTCTATTTAAATGCATACCCTTCCCTTGAGGTCCTAAAGGAGTTTCAGCACTCACCTCTTGTATTACTCTTAGGACAAGCATATATTTACATGTATTAGATTTAAGGGGTTAATGTGAACAGCGATCTTCTTGATGAGGATAGTTGGTGAACGTTCTACATGTTCACGAGTTATATGCCCAGCTCATCATCCAATTTGTGACTAGACTAGTGCCATGTGTAAGAGCCCGACCATGCCCAGGAGTTGTCTGTAGAGGGGTGAGGACTTAGCCTTGATTTGCCTACCGAGCCAGGAGCGAGTGTAGTACCAGAGACTACAGCTCGCTCGTAGTGCCGGTATAGTAGAGTAACGTAATTTATCTGTCCTTGTGTTCTCTGCAGTCTTTTCCTGGGTTCTCGCTTTCGGTGCTGGGACTCGTTGTTCCTGTGACTTGGCCTGCTAGCTAGAACACATGGGGATGATGAGTGGGTGATATCTTTATTTTACTATGCATTGCAGCTCTCTTTAAGTTTATGTATGTAACACTTTACAATACACATTACTCACACACTAGACAACACTATTAATACTTTCATGTATCAATTAACTGCACTGTCGTTTTGCTGCTGTTTCCGGAGTTCTATTGCGTAGGGCGCATACGGACTCAGAGGGGAGACAGAGTGAGAGAAGCGAAGTAGCCTATGCGGTAGTAGGCTACCGGCGCAGTACTGTTGCCTGCAACCTTTTAGTTATTCCAAGTATAGATTCATTCTTATAATAAGTGACTACTATTTATGTTCCTTCCATGTGTATTATTAGGTATCTACTGGATCATGAACATCTTGTATGCTACATGCTAGTGCATGTTAGTAGGGGACAGTTATTCTAGTGCACGCGCTTTCAAGTAGGCGTGTACATTTGTCATTTAGCATTTCACTGTCATACCTTTAGCCTGCTTCTATTCTACATTATTAGAGGCTTAATATTAACGTAGTTTCTTGAGTATTGCATTTCTTTAGTAATAACGTAACCTATAAATGTCTGAGGGAGTTTAGCCTCATAGCCTACCCCTGTTGTACACTTTCGCCGAGTTAAGGTACCTCGTTACCATAGACGATAACTCTGTAGGGCGTTGGTGCTTTTGTTGTCTGGAGCATATAGTATTTGGGACTGGAATCGAGCGTGTCGTTGTCACATAAGCCATTTCTGTCCTACGATCAAGAATCCCGAATATGTATTGCCGATCCAGCCGTAACAAAATGGCGACCTTGCACAAGATTCAGTAGTATCCTATCACATGTTTTTTGGAGAACTATTCTATGCTACCTAGTAGAGCTGGCTAGAATTTTCTTGCATATTGGAGGAATTTTTATTGTGTCATTATTGTATTGGTGGACTTGCAGATTGTTTCGTTAGGGGTGTCTAGAGTAGAGTCATTCAAGCATCTTTAACATTTTGTGAGTCGAGACTGCAATTAGTAATAAGCACTTCTTTTTTTTTATGAACAGCAATTGTATAACCAGCACTATGTCTAATGACTCATCATTTACGGGGGAGGATAACACGGTACAGCCTAGTAACCAGCAAGTACAACAGATGTTTAGGGAGGGGAGTGTTATAAGTGGAGAGAGGGATGCCCGGGCATTTTTGCAGACACCTTTGACCGAACAGCGCCTGCAGGCTATTGATTGTTACGGTCTTCGCTGTTTAGCCACGGTTTTGGGGCGGGACTGTCCTGACAGTTGGCCCAAGAAGAATTTGGTGGCATGTTTGTTGGGTGATGGCGATGGGGCGGTGGGTGGAGTGGGGTCTTGGGGGGTTCCCTCCAAGCCTCCATTCCACTCTACCCCTGAGCTGGGCCCTCAGCCAGCGAGGCTTAGCACGATGCAGCAGGAGGGTTCTCAATGGCAAGCTGGCTTACCCGTAAACACGTCTCGGTGTGGATCCCCCATTTTGTGCTCTCCCCCCCCAGGCCTGTCTCCTGAGATGTTATTTCAGCTAGAACTAGCTAAGTTTAAGCTGCAGGAGACTCAGATACAACAGGCTAGTATAGAACGCATAGAGGTTGCTAGAATCCAAGCCAATCAGGATGCAACCAGGTACCAGGCTGAAATGGATGTCGAGAAGTCTAGAGTAGAGACCACGGGGCGTCATCTCGGTGGTGGGCACCGGGTTACAGACTCACTTTCGCATTTAATTAAGTTAGTACCCGCATTTGATGAGACAGCAGTGACTGAGTTTTTTGCTCGTTTCGAAAAGAAGTGTCGTGAGTATGACTGGCCGGAGGTTAAATGGGCAGCATTAGTTTCATCACGTCTAGTGGGTAAGGGGTTGAAAGCCTACGATGCACTGTCACTGGACGAGAGTGTAGTGTATGGACTGGTGAAGGAGGCTGTGCTCCGGGCCTACGAACTGCAACCCGAAACTTATAGATTGAAGTTCCGTGGCGTGAATAAGAAGAGCGACGTCAGTTTTATGGAGCACGCACGGGACTTAACAGATGCATGTAATAACTGGTTTCGGTCCGAGCACGCAGAGTCGGCTGAGGAAATTAAGCAACTTTTCTATCTGGAACAGTTTTACAAATGCACTGGAACCGATCTAACGCTGAACATTAAGGAAAAATGTCCCAAGACAGTAGAGGAGGCTGCCAAGATGGCAGACCTCAGATTATCATTGATTCGTGGTTGCGGTGCCGCTCAGAGGGCTGAGTCAGGGCAGAACGGGCGCTATACCCCACCCACCAGAGTTTTTGATAATAACAAATCCTATGACACACATAACCACACTAAATGCATTGCACCTAATAACACCTACAAACACAAGCCTCTCCCGTTTACTAAAGGTCAGGCCCCTTCTTCGCCCGCACAAGGGAAGAAGCCCATTGGGGATGTGAAATGTTACAAATGTCAGAAGCTAGGCCATTATTCACGTGAGTGCCCTAGTAACACTCCCGCTAAGCCGGTGTCATTGGTTCACAGTATCGGTGTGTCTCTGAAGGCTGCAGCAACTGCCCGGGGTAGGTTGTCAGCAGCTGAGGCACACGCGGTAAAGAAGCGTACGGAAGGCTCGACACCTGTCCGGGACACTTTCTGTAACCATCGGGGACACGGGTTTGTGAGCTGGGGGAGTGAACTACGGAGGGTTGACTTGCTGAGGGATACGGGGGCTTCGCAAACTTTGTTGAGGAACTTCACAGGGAAACCGATAAATGCGGCCAGAGTTGTTGTGGTGCAGGGTATAAATGCTACGAGGTCATACCCACTTGTGAGGTTGGAGTTGAGAGTGGGAGAGGTGTGCAGGGAGCTGGATGTAGGGATCGTTGAGTGTTTGCCAGTTGAGGGCGTCGACCTTCTTCTCGGCAACGACTTTGCGGTGCCCACTTCCGGGACTCCACCCTTAGTCGTTGCCGAGAGGGCGGCCGACGTGGATGGTGAGAATCGGGAATGGGTTGGGAGGTGCCAACAGGATGAGATGGCCTGTGTGGTAACCCGATCTCGCTCTGCGGCTCCTGCACAGCCTAGCACTCAACCTCGGGGACAGTGGAGGAAGGATCAGGAGAAGGTTGCTAAGGGCAGGAAAAGGGACATTGATTCTGCTGCACTTCTCGGTGATTCGGTACTTGGACCTATAATAAACACGGGAGTTGACTCTGGCCCAGATATGGTGTGTAACAAGGCAGAGTTGGGTAAGACTTCGCGTGAGGCAAGAGCTGTAGCGAGAGCCACTAAGGCAGTAGAGCCTACTAGCCGGGGTAATGTCTTATTACAAAACCATCTTGATGCATTGACGCCCAGGGACATTAGTGAGCAGCAGCTGCAAGACGCTAGTCTAGCTCGTTATAGCAATGGTGCCATAGAGTTGGAGGAAGATGGGGATGCGAAGCCGGGAGATTTCTTTAGGCTCAACAGGATATTGTACCGCAGATTTCTAGACCCCAAATCGAAGTGGGAGGGCGGTGCGAGGGTAGTAGACCAGGTGGTTGTTCCAAATAAGTATAGAGAGTCCTTATTGTGTCTGGCGCATGATGTGCCGGTGGCGGGTCATTTGGGGGTAACCAAAACATTGGCGGCATTGGGCAGGTTTTTCTGGTGGCCTGGGGTCAAGGCTGATGTCTGTGCATGGGTGGCTGGGTGTGCGACCTGCCAGACAACGGGGAAGCCTAACCAGACCATCCCGAAGGCACCTTTGTTTCCCATACCTGTCACCGGGCCTCCGTTCAGCAAAGTTGTAGTAGATTTGGTTGGCCCTTTCCCGCCTACTAGTAGTGGCAATAAATTCCTGTTGACAATCATGGATGTGGCTACGAGATACCCGGACGCATACCCCATGAGAAACGGCTCGGCAAAGGCAGTTGTTAAAAACTTATTATTGTTCTGTTCCCGTTATGGATTTCCACGTGAGGTGCAGTCAGACCAGGGGAGCAATTTTACATCCAAATTGTTCAAGCAAACCCTTCAGTTGCACGGTATATGTTCTGTAGTGTCGTCAGCCTACCATCCCGAGAGTCAGGGAGTCTTGGAGCGGTGGCACTCGACCCTGAAGAGTATGCTACGCTGTTACTGTGCAGAACATGACACTGATTGGGATTTGGGTCTGCCGTATGTTCTGTTCGCTGCACGTGAAGTCCCAGGAGAGAGCCTGGGGTTCAGTCCAAATCAACTAGTCTTTGGCCATAATGTGAGAGGACCTTTAAGTATGGTGAAAGAGATCTGGGAGGGCGAAGAGAAGCCGGGGTCTGTACTTAAATATATCCTTGAGAGCCGGGAGAGACTTATAGGTTGCATGGCAGCGGCAGGTAATAACTTGGTTAATGCACAGGCGGTCATGAAGCACCAGTATGACGCCAAGGTGAAGCTTCGGGAGTTTTCGGTGGGTCAGGAGGTAATGTTGCTTTTACCTTTGCCTGGACACCCCCTTTCTGCCAAGTTTATTGGGCCGTATGTGGTGGCTAAGAAACTGTCCGACCTTGATTATCTCGTTGCAACACCTGACCGTAGGAAAAAACATCAGTTATGTCATGTTAACCTCATGAAAGAGTATGTGAGACGCCCCTCAGAGCCTCTCACTGTCCCTGTGCTGGCCTGCAGCGGCCAGGGTGGAGAAGGAGGTGGGGACAGTCATGCTGCTGAGGAGGATAGCTGGGACTGTGTCATTTCCGCGGAACAGTGGGCGGGGAATACTGAACAAGAGGCTAGGCAAGCTGTAAGTCACCTGCCTGAGCACCAGGGTGCTGCTGTCCTAGGCCTGTTCAGGTCATACCCCTCTGTTTTCGCCGAACACCCAGGTCTCACTACTCAGGTAACGCACGACGTGGACGTCGGTGATAATGTGCCCTTCAAGTCAGTGCCCTACCGTGTGCCCCCGGTAAAGTTGCCAGCTTTACGGGAGGAGTTAAAGTACATGGTTGAGAGAGGGATGATCACTGAAGGTTATGTGAAGTGGACATCACCCGTCACGTTGCAGCCAAAACCTGACGGCAAGGTGCGGTTCTGCATAGATTTTCGTAGGCTAAATGGCTTGACCACTACCAACCCTTACCCTTTGCCTCGAGTTGACGACAGCGTGGACAAGATAGGGAATGCAAAGTACCTTACTAAAATTGATCTTGTAAAAGGCTACTGGCAAGTACCCCTGTCGGACCGAGCTAAGCAAGTTTGTGGTTTTGTGGTAGATGGCAAGACCTACCAATGTAACGTAATGCCTTATGGGCTTAAGAACGCACCTGCCACGTTTCAGAACCTGATGAACGATATTTGTGACGAAATCCCTAACTGCACGGTCTACCTTGATGACGTGATAGTGTATGATGACAATTTTGAAAATCACCTAAGGCACTTAGAGACCCTGTTTGGGAAGTTGCACGATGCTGGGCTGGTGATGAACCTGAGGAAGTGCGAGTTTGTAAAGGCTACTGTGCAGTATCTTGGCTTTGTGGTCGGGTTAGGCCGAGTGTGCCCCCCCCTGAGCAAGATACAGGCTATCAATATGTTTCCCAGGCCCACCACTAAGCGCCAGGTCATGCGGTTCCTAGGTATGATAGGCTATTATAGGCGCTTCATCCGGGGATACTCTACTGTCTTAGCACCGTTAACTGATCTACTGTCGAAGTCAGTGAAGTTCTGTTGGGCTGCGGAGTGTCAGAGGGCTTTCGACCTAGTCAAGCACCTGCTGTGTACACATCCGATTTTGAGAGCCCCAGACTTCTCCAGGAGTTTTCAGCTGGCGACTGATGCCAGCGGTGTGGGTGCCGGGGCAGTGTTACTGCAGACTGATTCCGAGGGCTTGGAACACCCAGTGAGCTTCTTTTCTCGCAAGTTTAATTCGGCACAAAGGAATTACTCGACTATAGAGAAGGAGCTTCTTGCTATCGTTTTGTCGCTCAAACATTTCGAAGTTTATGTTCCAGCCTACGGCCCGGTAGTGACGATTTATACGGACCATCATCCCTTGAAATTCCTAAATCAGTTTCACAATCGGAATATGCGGTTGACCAGGTGGTCCCTAATGCTCCAAGAGTATAATCTCAACATTCAGCATATTGCCGGGAGTGAGAACGTGATAGCAGATTGTCTATCAAGGGTTGATGATCCAGGATAGTCGTGCACGGTGTGTGGGTTGAGCAGGAGTAAAATTAGGCTATCATAACGCCGTCCAAAAAGATTATAAAACAATAAAATAAACGAGAAAATTTGTTTTAGTTTTGTAAGTCTTTATTGTTGTAGCATGATGCATGCGATATTGTGTTTTATGTATAATTCACACTTCAGTTGTTGTGCACCTTTTGCAATTAGTGGCAGCTAAGGGTAGCAGGTCGGTTGGTTGCCTGTCAGATTTTGATAATGCTTCTAAGGTCGATTATCTAAAATCTTGGGGGGGCTGTGACGCACCCAGTGCGTAGCAACGTAACCTGATTGTACTCCTTGGTACTCCACTGTACCGTCACGGACCGTGTACCATGCTGGCTGCTTATATTGAGTGTGACAACGTATAACTATGTTCTTTGTATCTCTGCAAAGGTCTCGTCATTTGCTAACCAGTGGTGGGTTTTGTTTTAAGCCATGTCGAGACCTTCCATTTAATATGTAGTATCAATAGAGAAGTTGATAGATGAGATGATAGGAATTCAGAGAGAGAGAGTGAGTTAGACTTCAGAGCGAGAGGGTAGCGGTGCGCCACGCTGCCGGGGGGGTGGTTGCCAGACGTATGGACCGGTTGGCAGCCCTGCGCTTATAGCTAGGTGCGACAGGGTTGGTAGTACATTGCCGCCTGCCTATGCTGTCTGGGCTGCCCATGTTGTCGTACAGCACATTGCCTGGAGGCTCGCTGTGTGCTCTATGACCAGGTTGCCTAGAACCTTTGAGACTCTAACATCCCTTGCCCTCTCTCCCAATTTCTCACGGTTGCACTCTTTCTCTCTGATGACATTACTCTCATTTCATTCTTCTCTCTATTTAAATGCATACCCTTCCCTTGAGGTCCTAAAGGAGTTTCAGCACTCACCTCTCGTATTACTCTTAGGACAAGCATATATTTACATGTATTAGATTTAAGGGGTTAATGTGAACAGCGATCTTCTTGATGAGGATAGTTGGTGAACGTTCTACATGTTCACGAGTTATATGCCCAGCTCATCATCCAATTTGTGACTAGACTAGTGCCATGTGTAAGAGCCCGACCATGCCCAGGAGTTGTCTGTAGAGGGGCGAGGACTTAGCCTTGATTTGCCTACCGAGCCAGGAGCGACTGTAGTACCAGAGACTACAGCTCGCTCGTAGTGCCGGTATAGTAGAGTAACGTAATTTATCTGTCCTTGTGTTCTCTGCAGTCTTTTCCTGGGTTCTCGCTTTCGGTGCTGGGACTCGTTGTTCCTGTGACTTGGCCTGCTAGCTAGAACACATGGGGATGATGAGTGGGTTATATCTATTTTACTATGCATTGCAGCTCTCTTTAAGTTTATGTATGTAACACTTTACAATACACATTACTCACACACAAGACAACACTATTAATACTTTCATGTATCAATTAACTGCACTGTCGTTTTGCTGCTGTGTCCGGAGTTCTGTTGCGTAGGGCGCATACAGACTCAGAGGGGAGACAGAGTGAGAGAAGCGAAGTAGCCTATGCGGTAGTAGGCTACCGGCGCAGTACTGTTGCCTGCAACCTTTTAGTTATTCCAAGTATAGATTCATTCTTATAATAAGTGACTACTGTTTATGTTCCTTCCATGTGTATTATTAGGTATCTACTGGATCATGAACATCTTGTATGCTACATGCTAGTGCATGTTAGTAGGGGACAGTTATTCTAGTGCACGCGCTTTCAAGTAGGCGTGTACATTTATCATTTAGCATTTCACTGTCATACCTTTAGCCTGCTTCTATTCTACATTATTAGAGGCTTAATATTAACGTAGTTTCTTGAGTATTGCATTTCTTTAGTAATAACGTAACCTATAAATGTCTGAGGGAGTTTAGCCTCATAGCCTACCCCTGTTGTACACTTTCGCCGAGTTAAGGTACCTCGTTACCATAGACGATAACTCTGTAGGGCGTTAGTGCTTTTGTTGTCTGGAGCATATAGTATTTGGGACTGGAATCGAGCGTGTCGTTGTCACATAAGCCATTTCTGTCCTACGATCAAGAATCCCGAATATGTATTGCCGATCCAGCCGTAACACTACCCGTCAGGATCTCCCAGCGGACTATCCCTTATTCTTCAGCAATACAAAAATCAACCCTTCATCTTCTCTCAATATTCTTGGTGTCTCTTTTTCTTCTGCTCTCATTTAGAAGGACCATATTACCAGTCTTGCTAAGGCAGCCTCCCAGAAGCTGGGTGTGCTCAACCGCCTTAGGGGGTTCTTTTCCCCTGCACAGCTTCTTGCTCTGTACAGGGGCATAGTGCGCCCTTGTATTGAGTATTGTTCACATCTGTGGGGAGGTTCCTCTCACACTGCTCTTCTAGACAAAGTTGAAAGGAAGGCCTTTCGTATCATTAACTCCCGTCCACTCACCAACTCTGTGAAATCTCTCTCTCTCCGCCGCAATGTTGCATCTCTCTCGCTATTCTATCGCTACTATAATAATCAGTGTTCCTCAGAGCTATCCCAGTGCATACCACCTCCTTTACGTAGGGCACGTGGTACCCGTCTTGCAACTCAATCCCACCCCTACTCTGTGCAACTCTCCAACCCAAGAGTGAAACGTTACTCTCAAACTTTCTTCTACTCAACAGCTGAGCTCTGGAACTCTCTCCCAGAATCAGTCTTTCCCTCTTCCTATGACTTAAATTGCTTCAAACTCAGTGTGTCCAGGCATTTTGGCTCGAACGTCCCTTGATTTTGGCCCTGTCACTCTTTCAACTATGGGGGAGGCACTCGCTATAGGCAGTTATGCCTTTTGCCTCCCTCAATCACATAGAAAAAAACAAAACAAAAAAAACAAAAAAACAATCACACAAACTGAACCATAGCTTTGCCATCAACTGAAGCGGACCAAGCGGAGAGTAAAGCATAAGAGCCACACAACACATATTTGTTACGTCCTGGGATATATAAACACTGGGCTCTTTGTATTGGTCTAGGTAGGCGGCAACAAGCAACAACGGAAAACGCTAGATCCAACCCTTATCTATAAACCCAGGCAACAAACCACCCTAAACCGTCAAGAGTCCTGCCTGGACAACAAGGTATCCTATGACTCGGTTACAGGGTGCACGTACTATAGCCTGCTGATAGTTAAGCAGGCATTATAAAAGATCACACAATTAAGTTGACTTAAAGCTTCAAGGAAAAGATAGATAACAGAATTAAATTGCAGAAACAATTTAATAACAAACTAGAAGAAAGCACATTTAACGTTACGTTAATTAATACAACTAATCACCCCTGCGTGAAAGAAGGTGAAACCAAACAGTCCTCAAAACATCATACCGGTAGACAAGATGCGGGTTTCTAAACTGCATGCGGCTACTGTAGGATCTGATGCTTAGCAAAGAAAGTACGTTACGGATTTAGAGAACTCTTAACTCATAAGCAGGAATAAATACTAGTGATAGGACCTACAGTGTATAATGGCATAGGTATAATTAAATAAAGGCAGCAACTCGCAACACAACCACATACAGGTGTGCTTCTCACTCTTAGTCAGGCAAGCCTGCTCGGACAGAGTCTCTAAGCCACACCCTGACTCACAATGCTCACAAAAACGGTAAACTGTGGCACAATAACAAGCATACAGAGATAATAAACCCCTAGCTGTTAATCTGCCAGGTGGCAGAGGTCTAGCCGGAAGGATATAGGCTTCGGATACCCGGGCTGAGCCACCTGCTCTAGCCTAGGGACGTTCCCAAGTCTGTGCGCCAAATTACTCCAATTGAAAGGGTGCTCTCTTGAGAGACTCCGATCGCAAGTATCTGACTCTCTCCTTGGGACCCTAAAACAAAAGCAAGACGTGCTAGCGCAGTGCTGAGTGGACTAGGCAAGGGCCCTCACACAACACAACACTAGACACACAGGGACACAGACAAGAAAATGCCCCCAGACTCCCACGGGTATCCTAGTAAAGTCGTGCGGGTCCACAGGACTCGCACCAGCAGACTTTACTTAAAGGATCGCAAAAAGCCTCCCCTCCGGTCTAGCCCCTGCTAACCTGACACAAGAACACACTAGCAAGCATGAAACCACCAAATATGAGACAACAAAAAAGCTTCCTAGGTCTCATTAACAATTACGTCTCTGCATAAGGCCCAAAATCCTATCTAGTTATCTGAGAGCTCGTCGTTAATACAATAATAGATATAAGGTCTATCAAGGGGATGGGATAATTAAATAGATTGGTGAAGTAGTGGAAGGAAGGTATACAAATTAAGAGAGAAAGTTTCTAAGGGGGGTTGAGAGGGATAGATATCGAGGGGGTCCGAAGGGTACGACAATGAGGTGAGCTCTGAGTCTTGAATCTGTCTGGACCCCACCCTAGGCATACAAAATACATCCCAGGCTTGGCAACACTCAACACTGTTGCCTGGTCAAAATCCACTACCCTGTGCGTGAATCGAAACTAAGCCTAACGTTGCAATCAAATGCATATGGCAACGCTTCAGGCTCGTCCCAAGCGAAGCAACGTCCCAAGCCGGTCTCTCTCTCCCGCTCGTCTCCTCCCGCCCTCACTAGACTTACATCTTATATATTATAATGAAATAATCAACTATCGAGAATAAAATATACTAAGATGCGTTGGTTAGGAATAAGGGCAGCTTAAAGCTGTGAAACAACATAAGAATATCCCAGACATTAGTTACGTTGTCGTAGGATATATACTAAGGAAAAGCCTGCCGACCGGCTGCCACCAGCCGGTTTCTAAACGGCTGGGCAGCCGACGCGCGTGCATGCCCGCACGTGGCTACTATGCAGAAGCGTCACACCTCCCCCAAGGTATAATACCCTTGACTAAGTTCTTCATATCTAACAGAAAGCTTGTCATAGTACCACACACTGTTGCGACACAAGGCACTATATATAAAAAAAATAAAGACTGTTGCGCTCCACCGAGCAAGTTCAACTAACTTAGCGACAATAAGCGAAAACATTCAACTTAGATACTGCTACAACATCTTATACAAAATTCTACAGGTTATAAAAAATAAAGAGTTTTTATAAGTTTTGCTTTTTTTTTAATTTGTTTTTTTCGGCTGAACTACAGTGACAGCCTATTTTCCTCCACACTCAACCATTAATCCTGTGGCAGTCTAACCAATATCATCCACCCTTGATAGACAATCCGCTATCACGTTATCAGAACCGGCAATATGACGTATGTCCAGATTATACTCCTGAAGCATGAGAGACCACCTGGTCAGCCTCATATTCCGGTTATGAAACTGATTCAAGCATTTCAGAGGGTGATGATCGGTATAAACCACTACGACTGGTCCGAAAGCAGGAACATATATATCGAAGTGCCTGAGCGCCAGCAGTATCGCCAGGAGTTCTTTTTCAATTACAGAGTAATTCCTTTGTGCACTACTGAATTTTTTACTGTAAAAACTCACTGGATGTTCGATACCTTCATCATCTGTCTGTAACAAGACAGCCCCAGCCCCTACGCCACTGGCATCAGTCGCCAGCTGAAAAGGTCTGCTGAAGTCCGGGGCCCTGAGTATGGGGTGGGTACATAACAGGTGTTTCACCAAGGAAAACGCCTCTGCACACTCAGGAGACCACCGGAACTTCTTGTCCTTAGATAATAAGTCGGTTAAAGGTGCAAGTACAGTCGAATAGCCTTTGATGAAGCGACGATAATAGCCTATCATACCTAGAAACCGCATGATTTGTTTCTTAGTCGTAGGCTGGGGAAACTGATCGATGGCTTTGATCTTTGTCTGTGGAGGGCACACCTGACCCATCCCCACCTCGAACCCCAGGTACAAAACTGTGGCTTTGACAAAATCGCACTTACCCAGGTTTACCACCAAACCTGCTTCATTCAGTTTATTAAAAAGCTGTCCGATGTGAGCACAGTGACTGTTAAAATCCTCGTCGTATATTATGAAATCATCTAGGTACACCGTACAGTTGGGAATGTCGGCTACAATGTCGTTCATTAATTTCTGAAACGTTGCAGGGGCATTTTTCAGCCCGTATGGCATAACATGGCAACGATATGTGGCACCGTCCACCACAAACCCACACACCTCTCGCGCTCGCTCAGACAAGGGCACTTGCCCAATAACCCTTAACAAGGTCTATCTTAGTGAGGAACTTGGCTTTTCCTATCTTATCCACACTGTCGTCCACGCGAGGGAGAGGATAGGCATTTGTGGGGGTTAAACAATTCAACCTGCGGAAATCTATACAAAACCGCACCTTGCCATCTGGTTTGGGCTGCAGTGTGACTGGGGAAGTCCACCTTACTGCACCCTCAGGAATCAGCCCACGTTTCAGCATATAATCCTGCTCTTCCCTAAGTTCTGGTAATTTAATAGGGGGAACACGGTATGGCACTGATTTAAAGGGCGGGTGGTCCCCAACATCGACATCGTGCACCGCTTGAGTAGTGAGGCCAGGATGCTCCGCGAAAACAGCTGGGTTTGAATCAAACAAGTGCTGCACAGCTACACGCTGTTGCTCAGGCAGGTGCAATATTAACTCGTGAGCCACTTGTCTAGAATTCCCCGCCCACTGATCCGCGGAAACATGACAATCCCAATTTTCCTCCCCCGCAGCTTGACTGTCCCTTCCTCCTTCTCCACCACGATCGCTGCAGATCAACACCGGGACAGTGAGAGGCTCGGAGGGGTGCCTCACATACTCTTTCATCAGATTTACATGGCAAAGTTGGTTCTTTTTCTTACGATCAGGAGTAGCTACTAAATAGTCGAGATCAGAAACCTTCCTTACAACCCGATACGGACCAGAATACTTGGCAGACAAGGGGTGTCCCACCAGAGACAGTAGTATCAGTACCTCCTGATCTAGTTCAAACTCCCTCAGCTTCACCTTCTGGTCGTATCTGTCCTTCATCTGAGCTTGTGAACTCTTAAGGTTCCGACCTGCTACCTCCAGGCTCTTTAGCATTCTCTCATGGCTTTCAACTACATACTTTAGAAGCGAGCATGGCTTTGTGACTCCCTCCCAGATCTCCTTGACTATGTGGAGGGGCCCCCTGACCCTGTGTCCAAAAACCAACTCGTTCGGGCTAAATCCCAAGCTCTCCCCAGGTACTTCTCTCGCAGCAAATAAAACGTATGGGAGACCTAGATCCGAGTCCTTCCCATTTTCCATGTAATAACACCGCAACATACTCTTGAGAGTCGAGTGCCACATTTCCAAAACTCCCTGACTCTCGGGATGGTAGGCAGATGACACCACAGACACTATCCCATGTTGCTGCATGGTCTGCTTAAACAGAGCAGAAGTAAAATTGGATCCCTGATCAGACTGGATCTCCTGAGGGCAGCCATAACGAGAGAAATAGACAAGTAGGTTTTTGACAACAGTCTTAGCCATCCCGTTGTGCATGGGGTAAGCATCTGGATACCGTGTTGCTACATCCATTACAGTTAGTAAAAATTATTGCCGGCACTAGTGGGGGGCAATGGGCCAACCATATCGATAACTACTTTGCTGAAGGGCGGCCCAATGACAGGGATGGGTTGTAACGGGGCTCTCGGGATGACCTGATTGGGTTTCCCAACAACTTGATGTGTGACACTGTGACACCCATGACACGACACTCGCCTTTAACCCAGGCCACCAGAAAAGCTTGCTCAGAGCTGCCTCCGTCTTACATCCAGGTGCCCTGCCAAAGGCACATCATGAGCTAATTTCAATAAGCTCTCACGGCACACCCTCGGTACTACTAACTGGTCCACTAATCCTGACCCGCCATCCCACTTTTTCTTGGGATCCTGATGTCTCCGATACAAGATCCCCTCGGACAAGAAAAAATCACCAGGCTGCGCATCCCCATCGCTCTCCAGTTCGATAGCACCATTACCACACGCCCTGACTTAAGGATCTTCCAGCTGTAAGGAACATATATCAGCAGGTGCGAGATTATCCAAGTTCATCTTAAATCATTTATTTCCACCTCCAATGTCCCGCTGAGCCATCCTTTCCTCACGCTGCGCATAACGATGCTGTCGCAGAGTCTCTTCCTGCCCTGCACTTGCACTAGCGGTGACAGGCCCCGGAGCCTCTCCAGACTATAACATAGGTGCCAATAATGAGTCACCAAGAAACACTGCTGGCTCAAAACTCTCCAATTGACCAACACTTCCCGTTTTCTTGTGACCTTTCCTCCGCGGTTTGATAGACTGAGGTGGTGGCTGCAAGGCTCCGGATGTCTGAGAACGCATCACAACACACGCCATGGTTTGTACGCTACACTTCTCAACCCACTCCTGTTCCTCCCTACTAACGTCGGCCGCCTTCTCGGCAACGACCAAGGGTGAAACCTTAGAAGCAGGCACCGCAAAGTCGTTGCCGAGGAGGAGGTCGACGACCCCAACAGGCAAGTTCTCTACAATTACTACATCCAGCTCTTTCGCCACACCACCCACCTCCAGCTCCATCCGCACCAGCGGGTAGGACTTCGTAGCATTGAACCCCTGAACTACCACCACCCGAGCAGCGTTAATCGGCCTACCAGTAAAGTTCTTTAACAAGGTCTGAGAAGCCCCCGTATCACGCAATAGCTTAACTCCTCGCCTTTCGCCAGCCCACCTCACAAAACCATGCCCTCTATGACCCTCAAAGACGTCGCGGACAGGGTTCGAGCCTTCCGGACTCTTGAACACAGGCTGTGTCCCACCGTCTGATGAACTACCTTTGGCAAACTCAGAAGATATAGGCGCAGCACCCTATGCTGCGGGCCAATGACACAACCTTGTTTGGTGGCTTGTTCGGACAAGCATTTGCAAAGTGACCCTCCTTGTGACATGCAAAGCACTCTTTACTCTTTGGTTTCCCTTGGGAGTGGGAGGTACCATTAGACTTCTTATACGGGACGGTATTTGGTTTATGTTCAGTTTTATTGTCAGTGGTAGATGGTTTTAGGTGTATCAAAATTCTTGGGAGGGGGAGGGGTACGATCCTTTGCACCCGACTCACTCCTAGCTGCTGCTCCGCACCCTCGAATTAATGACAGTCGACGGTCAGCCATTTCTGCTGCCTCCTGGAGAGTTCTAGGAATTTTTTCCTTTATATTTAATGTTAAGTCCCCGCCTGTGCACTTAAAGAACTGCTCCAAGAGAACCAGCTCACTCAACTCCTCAAAAGTAGTTGCCCTCTCAGAAAGCAGCCAATGTCGTAGTGCATCAGACAAGTCCCGGGCGTGTTCTAGAAAGGTACTATCCTTGCCCTTAGTAACACCCCGAAACTTCAAGCGGTAAGTTTCTGGTTGTAACTCATAGGCCCGTAGCACAGCCTTCTTTAGCTCATCATAAACTACACAGGACTCTAAAGGTAGTGCATCATACGCTTTTAGCCCCTTTCCTAGGAGTCTTGATAAAACTAATGCTGCCCACTTTTCCTGAGGCCACTGGTGTTCCTGACACTTCTTCTCAAATCGCATAAAAAACTCAGTCACACATAATTCATCGAACACAGGAACTAGTTTAAGCAGGTGCGACAATCATTGGTCCCGATGTCTGTTACCTCCCCCAATATTTCGCCCTGTTACCTCCACTCGAGATATCTCCAGCTCCCTGTCAGCCCGATACCTAGTAGACTCTGCCTGCAGTTTAGCCTCTCGTATAGCTGTTTTTTCTGCAGCCTCAGCCTGCACACTAGCCTGTCTCTCGGCAGCCTCAACCTGAGCTCTAGCAACCTCAGCCTGCACTCTAACCTGTCTTTCGGCGGCCTCAACCTTGGCCATCTCAAGCCGAAACAACAAATCTGGAGTCAACCCTTGAGGAGGGGAAGGTACATTTAATGGAGAGGGTCCCTGTGATTGAATTCCACGCTGCCATTGACCATCAACTTGGGGGTATGTACTAAATTCAGGCACCCTGACGTTTGATATGGGGGTAGAGTGGAGGGGGGGCTGGGGACCGGGGCCCCCAGTCGCCTCTCCACCCAGGTCTCTCCCTTCTAAACCCAATATAAAAATCCTCAGCTGATCTTTCCTCATGCCACTTAAACCCTGGTGACCCTGAAGACCTGCCACACACTTTAAGCCATACTTATTCAGCTTCAACACCCTGGCAGCGGTAAGGGGCACCTCTAAAAATCTTCTAGCACCCTCCTCGCTATCGACTAGCCACTCCACAGGTCTTTCTCCCTCCGAGCCCGTATCGTGACCTGACCCATCACTGTGTTCTGATGTATTAGACATGTTTGTGTACTGCAGTAATTATCACGGTTATAGAATGTGCCTTATCTCCTATGCAAGTATGTATATACTAATGTTATTTAAAGTCTTTAATGTGTTATATTGGTTGCTCCAAAAAAAAAAATCTATGTCCACTGTATTCCTTTAATCATAAGGAATCTCAAAACAAATGACCACTATATTCCTATGTTCAGTAAATCCTATGCAAGGTCGCCATTTGTTACGTCCTGGGATATATAAACACTGGGCTCTTTCTATTGGACTAGGTATGCGGCAACAAGCAACAACGGAAAACGCTAGATCCAACCCTTATCTATAAACCCAGGCAACAAACCACCCTAAACCATCAAGAGTCCTGCCTGGACAACAAGGTATCCTATGACTCGGTTACAGGGTGCACGCACTATAGCCTGCTGATAGTCAAGCAGGCTATATAAAAGATCACACAATTAAGTTGACTTAAAGCTTCAAGGAAAAGATAGATAACAGAATTAAATTGCAGAAACAATTTAATAACAAACTAGAAGAAAGCACATTTAACGTTACGTTAATTAATACAACTAATCAACCCTGCGTGAAAGAAGGTGAAACCAAACAGTCCTCAAAACATCGTACCGGTAGACAAGATGCGGGTTTCTAAACTGCATGCGGCTACTGTAGGATCTGATGCTTAGCAAAGAAAGTATGTTACGGATTTAGAGAACTCTTAACTCATAAGCAGGAATAAATACTAGTGATAGGACCTACAGTGTATAATGGCATAGTTATAATTAAATAAAGGCAGCAACTCGCAACATAACCACATACAGGTGTGCTTCTCACTCTGAGTCAGGCAAGCCTGCTCGGACAGAGTCTCTAAGCCACACCCTGACTCACAATGCTCACAAAAACGGTAAACTGTGGCACAATAACAAGCATACAGAGATAATAAACCGCTAGCTGTTAATCTGGCAGGTGGCAGAGGTCTAGCCGGAAGGATATAGGCTTCGGATACCCGGGCTGAGCCACCTGCTCTAGCCTAGGGACGTTCCCAAGTCTGTGCGCCAAATTACTCCAATTGAAAGGGTGCTCTCTTGAGAGACTCAGATCGCAAGTATCTGACTCTCTCCTGGCGACCCTAAAACAAAAGCAAGACGTGCTAGCGCAGTGCTGAGTGGACTAGGCAAGGGCCCTCACACAACACAACACTAGACACACAGGGACACAGACAAGAAAATGTCCCCAGACTCCCACGGGTATCCTAGTAAAGTCGTGCGGGTCCACAGGACTCGCACCAGCAGACTTTACTTAAAAAGGATCGCAAAAAGCCTCCCCTCCGGTCTAGCCCCTGCTAACCTGACACAAGAACACACTAGCAAGCATGAAACCACCAAATATGAGACAACAAAAAAGCTTCCTAGGTCTCATTAACAATTATGTCTCTGCATAAGGCCCAAAATCCTATCTAGTTATCTGAGAGCTCGTCGTTAATACAATAATAGATATAAGGTCTATCAAGGGGATGGGATAATTAAATATATTGGTGAAGTAGTGGAAGGAAGGTATACAAAGTAAGAGAGAAAGTTTCTAAGTGGGGTTGAGAGGGATAGATATCAAGGGGGTCCGAAGGGTACGACAGTGAGGTGAGCTCTGAGTCTTGAAACTGTCTGGACCCCACCCTAGGCATACAAAATACATCCCAGGCTTGGCAACACTCAACACTGTTGCCTGGTCAAAATCCTCTACCCCGTGCGTGAGTCGAAACTAAGCCTAACGTTGCAATCACATGCATATGGCGATGCTTCAGGCTCGTCCCAAGCTGGCAAGCGAAGCAGCGTCCCAAGCCGGTCTCTCTCCCGCTCGTCTCCTCCCGCCCGTCTCCTCCCGCCCTCACTAGACTTACATCTTATATATTATAATGAAATAATCAACTATCGAGAATAAAATATACTAAGATGCGTTGGTTAAGAATAAGGGCAGCTTCAAGCTGTGAAACAACATAAGAATATCCCAGACATTAGTTACGTTGTCGTAGGATATATACTAAGGAAAAGCCTGCCGACCGGCTGCCACCAGCCGGTTTCTAAACGGCTGGGCAGCCGACGTGCGCGCATGCCCGCACGTGGCTACTATGCAGAAGCGTCACATATTATATTTAAAATAGTACTAAAATAGAAAATGTATCTTGTGAAAAAGTCTGCTAATAATGCTTTAAGATAGTAGACAGACAGACTGAACTTCTCACAAACACAGCTGAAAACATAGTCGTAGCAAGAATTCTATGCGTGGGTACAACAAGCGAGCCTAATGGAACAATGTTTGTCTAAATCTAATATTGTAAGATATCCAGTAAAAAAAAAACACACTTGGCCACAGCCAACACAATTTAACCCTCTCGGTTCTGAGTAAGTTTTAAAGTTTCCATGGACAGGCAACACACGGTCTGGAGCTGCTAACGGTTTTTCATTGTTCCCGTTCATCCAGCTCATGCAGCTATGAATTTTTGCCAGATACCTCCACATATTGACTAGTAGACCAGATATATCGAGTCCTAAATGGACGCCATAGCGTTTTTCATGTGGTTTTACCAAATTTTGTGCAGGGCTTCAACACTAATGGTGCGGGCATATTTCCGCCATATTAGGGCTCATTCTGGCACTCCTGATTGATTAGGCAAGTGTCTGAATGAAATTAAATGTATTCAGAATAAAACTATGAGAAAATAGCTTCAAAATAACGCCAGAACGAACTTCGTAGCTTGTGGGGTTCACCCGCAGCGCTACTATAGACATTCGCTAAAATTAGCAATTCTCGCTAATGTCGAGCTATTTCTGCCTTTGGCAGCACTGTATATCTAGCGAGACTCTGACTCGGACCCTTCAGTGTACCGGCCAGCTGGCTGAGGGAAGGACGGGTGGCTTGCCGCGCTCTCGCTCCCTCGCACTTGATTTTACAGGATTTAAGAGGTTTAAAAGCCTCTAGATTGCTGTAAATTGCCATGGCGTTCAGGAACATCTCCCGCAGCCAATGGGTAAAGGATGCCATATATGGCATCCATATGTTCGCCTGGGCAAAAGTAGTTCGAGACGTCATGGCGTCCACACATGTGCGACAGGGTTAACGAAGGTATAATCTTTAAATAAGAACGATTTATATGATTATCACCTTTGTATATATCAAGCATGCAGACAGGCAGATAAACATGGACACAGAGTTAAAGGCACAACCTCCACGACAACTCTAGCGGAATAATAACTAGAGAGCAAACATTATATATAGACGTAGTATTTGTTTACATCCGTTAATGATGTCTTGAGGTATCCATCCGACAGTTAGCCAAACATTATTCCACACCTTTAACACCTTACGAGCGGCCTATGCGGTTTATTTATATGTACCGCCCAGCGGGGTGTTTTTAGCCAAAATAGGGCTGTTTACATGATCATTTTCATGCCTAAATAAGACCCAGAACATAAAACAAGTATCTATCCCTGAAAGGGCATAAACAGAGCTTTCGAATGACACCATAACGATCCTTTTATGATGGCTAGTTTTCTTGCAATAACCGTGCAACGCGAGTGCAAAAAGCATGTAATTAGGCACTTTCCCCATACAATTCCGTATATAGCGAGTGAGAGAGGGAGGGAGGAGGTGGGATTCGTGTCAGTAGGTTCGCCGCGGTGGTCTGGAGCAGTCATACGCTCGCTACTCTCCTGCCACCACTTGTCTCTCTCTCTCAGCAACATTACGTGCTGAAATTGCCACACGACCTATGTCGAGGACCGCCACATAGTCCAGCTTTATTTAACTCGACTTATGTTGCTCGCCGCTAATTAAGGGTTAAAAACACAGCCTGCTAAAAATGCTGACGAATGTATAACCTGCAAGGCAGCACCAACAGTAGCACCTCCCATTAACTTAACTTATGTCAGTGCTGGTGGTGACAGTCATGACCTCAACCCCCCTCGATTACCCTCTCTGGCTAATCATAAGCCACCCGTCTGTGGGAAGCCTTCAGCCGTTTTGCTCCACTGTGCGGTTGTGTTGCAGAACTCACAGTAGGAATAATATCAATCGATGCTACGTAATTTTAATTTGTTTGGTTTAATGTTATTTTAATACCACGAATTTTGTTGATATATTTGAAGATAAATAATGCATCTATATGCTCTAAAGATCATAAGAAAATTTGTTTTAACCCTCGGCAAAACCTAATAAAAAAGTATGGTACTAAAATGTCTTTTTTCGTAACAAGGTTGTCAACACGGTACTTTCAGTCATCGATAGCTCTAAGGATCATATGAAAATGTGTTAAACCCTCGGAAAAACCTAATATAAAAGTATGGTACTAAAATTTAATTTTCGTAACAAGGTTGTCAATACGGTACTTTCCTGTTATCAATGTACAATCAAGCTGAAGATTGCAGAGTAAACACCATAGACTTCATCGACTAATCTTTCACCTTCTTATAATCGACAGCCAATTTATTTATTTTTTTATTAAGGGATTAGTACTCAACCAGCGGGGGTGTGGGGGCGGCAGCCCCCACCCATAATACTAGGTTAGGTTAGGTAAGGTTGTTAGGTTAGGCTAATGTCTTTTTCAAATCACTATCGGGAGCGTGTCTCAACATCGATCGATAGGCCTAATGGGGTAAATAGGTTTTCCCGAGATTTCTAATTAATTACAAACACTATATATTGATGCAAATGACCAATTTTGTTTATAAAAAACACTCGGAAAATTCGTGGTATTAAAATAAAAAAAACGATAATTTTATACCTTGGATTAGGTTCTCTCGAATGTTGTAGCTTGTCGAGCAATAATTGATATGACTAATTTATTTTGAAGTCTAATGTGCTGCAGTAAATACACATGTGCTAACTTCAACATATAAAGTAATTACTACACATTAGAGTGAATATGTAATTATATAATTCATGTCACCATGCAATATGCGTCTATATTATTTATTTTCAGTAGTTAAAAAAGTATATGCAATTTGTCCAGCCTTTGCAATAATGTATTAACTATAAATGATTTTAGGAAAACCTTTCAATGTGAACAACACACTCAAATCAATGTAATTAATTCAAGTATGGAACGTGCGACTTAACTCACATATTATTTGTTTTCAAACTATCGATAACTTTACTCACAATTGGTTGTGTACTCCTGTATGCGGTCTGAAGGAGTTTCTTTGTGGTGTGATTGCCGAGCCAGTTATAATTTAGTCCATATAAATAGCAAAGGTTAATACATTCAATCAATGGATGGGCTCACTTTCACTTCTTAATAAAAAGTCATTACTGTATAAATTATATAGCAATAAATTTGGCTGTACATTTTTAAACATGGTTTGAAACTCACAACATCAACACTAGCCACAGGCTGTAACAGTGTTACAGGAGCTGTCGATCTGTTAATCTAAATTATAGCCTGTGAAGAATATCGAAGATAATGTAAAATACACACAAGTTATTATAAATCGTAGCGATGATGCTGAAAGGGGTTTCGAAATCATTATGAACTGCATTAATTATGGGTGTACACTGATGAACAATTTAGTGGTAATCTGTAGTTAAATTATTGGTAAATTGTAGCACTATTGTTGATAAGTTGTAGGGAAATTGGTTATAAGTTGTATCTTATTTGATAAATTGTAGGGAATTTGATTATACAAGGATAAAAGAGGCTCTAGATAATACAAATGTTAGTGTAATTCGTCGCTATGTTATTGTAAGCTGTATTGAAATATCCATGAACTGTAGTGAACAATAAACTCTTGGCCTCATATCTCCCCAGGCCACAACCACCAGTCTTGACGTTAACTGCGGCACGGATGGTTCCTCCAAATATACTTCCCAACAATATATCATTTCGCTATTTTCGAGGCGGAGCAATATCGGTTAGACTAAGGGGCAGGAATGGTATATACGTGCAGTGTTGTATAATCCATTGATAAAGAAGCACTGAAGCACTAGAAGTATGTGTACACTATTTTACCCCTCATACTTCATATGTGTAGTATTGAGCAACCTTATCAACTTAGGACGCATAATGCATAGCTAAGGAGTTTAACCAAACTACTAGTTTATTTTAATCAGTGATACTGTATCCTGTTTTTGTTCTCTCTCCCATTCCCCCCAGACCAGTTATGATTGGGGTGGATAAGAGAGTCTAAGTTTGATTTTTACCTTCAGTACAGCCGTAAGCTAAAATCCTTCATTCCCATTTGAATTAATACTAAACCTAAATGATACAAGACAATGCTTTTTATATATCAAATGGTTAAGAACTTGGATTTCATTGTTCAAAAATTGAAACGGGTAGATGCTAAATATGGATCACAACTGTACAGCTATATTCAGTAACTCGCTGACAGATTCAATAAAAATACTTGTCAATTTTGAGTTGTGAACAGCAATCTTCAAACTGTACTGCTTGTAGCAACCCATGTTTGGTACAGAATGAGAGAGAACCCTTAATACTTATGGCCCCCGAGCTGGTAAGCATATTGTCAAATTGACACTTTAATATCAATGTATCAAATTGTTTCTAACCCGAATATTAAGAGTAATGTATGGGCTCATTCCCATATTGTTCAAGGTAAATACAACAACGCAACGATCCCCTCGGGAAGAGACATTTGGGCAAGTCTCCTTACACCTTGCGTCTCTGTTTCGCCTATTGTGAAATCCACTCTGGTGTTGGCGGTCTGGTATTATACCCTCTTCCAAGTAAGTGGGGCAATACTCTTTAACGTTAACTTCTATAACTCACAAACGACTAGAGTAATCGAGCTAATATATATTCCATTTGGGAAGGGTCAGCCAAGGAATAGGTGTGGAAATTTACAGCCCATTTGCTCCTACTTTTTTTGAGTTACAAAGGTTAGGGTTCACGATTTCTGCCCTACCTATTTGGAACAGGACATAGTTGGAAGGGTACCATTCAGGTAACTCCAGTATTCAATCTAGCGGTATGGTACTATAGGTAGCGCTAACGAACTTTACAACAATCTTGATCCCTGACCTCTTTGTAACTCAAAGGGCCTAGAGCAAACTGGTTGTAAATATCCACACCTATTTCCTGGTGGGCTCTTCCCAAATGATATAAATTTCAGCCCGATTGCTTTCATTCGTTTTGAGTTATGAGAAGTTATGGGGTCAAGATTATTGTCAAGTTCGCTGGCGCTATCTTTAGTCGAAAGAGTACCATCCAGGTCACCTATACTTTTAATCCAGCTGTCACCAATGTAAACACGGGGGTGACACGAGATCCTGACTAGTCTTCAGTGACAAAACCCATGGAGTGTACTAAACAAACTCTATCCCCTTGGTGCTCTGTCTCACTCAGACGTTAATGAGGACCTGCAATGTAAATCCCTGAGGCTCAGTGGTTTTCCACGGTAAATTTAATTGATTGTCACATCTTTTTTTTAGATGCATCTCATGTCATGTCATTATATTGAATACAGGTATTTGCAAGTAGTGGGTTGGATACTTCCTGTAAATTGTAGAGATTGTTCATGTTTACATCAAGGCTTATAGTAAATAATTGAACTAATTATGAAGATGTTGACAGCAACATCTGATTATATTTAGAAGAAGCAAATATGACACGCTGAGGTACTATTACAAACACCTGCTTGATTCTTATAATTATATGAATTACAGCTGACAGTAATATATATAATATCTAGCAGACAGGATCGTATGTATGTAGCAGTCTCTCCAAAGTCATATTGATTCACGGCAAGGATGTTTTTTTTTTCTTCAATCTCTGTATTTAAGTATTTACTGCGACAATGGCTATAGCAAAAGAGAGGATTTGTTTTTGTTTTTACCAAAGGTTTGTTGTAATAATTCATGTATCCATGCTTTGTCCAATCATATTAGTGCAGTTTGTGCAATCAGATCAATAGCTTGTTAGCAAGCTACCTCATTGTACTAGTTAATTGTATAATACTATGAACTTGTCCTTAATAGTCTTCATATTTGTCTATTATCCCGTGACTAGTAGGCTACTATTGATTTTACGTCGTTAATATCAATGTTTTTGATGTACTATGAATTTTGACTGTACGTTTTGATATTTTTGCTTAACGAGTATAGGTCTTTTATTTAGGGGAGGTGTGGTGGAGAGGTCTTGCCACTGGCCTGGTAATCCAAAGGTCCCGGGTTCAAGTTCCGATGTATCAATGGGAAGATATTATTGGGATGGAATTTGTGCTGTACCTAGTATCAGTGCATTACCACAAACCCACCGAAACGTCAATAAAATACCCTCATTGTTCCCTGATTAAATAGCACTGTATGAATATTCCCATATTCAAAATATGTTATAGGGGTGCAATGCCTGGTGAGTTATCTGCTCAACAGGTGGCGTTGTGTGTGTGTGAGAGTCCGAGTGTAGGGGATGAGACAGTGAAGCACGGGAACGAGGTGGTTTCAGAGATGGGGTCGTTTCGGGCCGTGAGTGAGCACCGTGCCTCATGTGAAGGCAAGATGGCAGGTGCTCGTTGTACTCTACGTGCTTCACATGTCTCACTCCCTAGACTGGAACAGACCTCACGGGCTTCACTGTTCATTGTAAAGCGGTGAATGTTAAGGCTCTCAGCCTATGCCCGAGAGGAAGTAAGTTGGAATAAAAAAAAAAAAAAAAAAAAAAAATCAATACTTATCTGGCTTCATCCACTCGCATTAGTACGGTTTGTTCGGTACCAAAATTAATTTCTATAACATAAAAAACATAATTTTGTGTGGAATCTAGAGAGAGATATATGCAATCAACAATTATATCATGCAATTAGAAACACACGAGGTCTGATAAGGGGAAGTAATAGTAATACAAAACATAAAACAACTTATGAGTAAGATGGTCTGCAAACTATTAATGTTGACATTACCTTTAGCCAACATGGCATTATATTTGCTTGACCCTAGGTGCGTATGTACATAGTTGAAAAAACACCTTTTGGTTACTTGATTCAGTACTGTTATTTCAAAGCAAGCATATTTAACTAGCCCTCGATACGTCTAGATATTTAACTAGCCCTCGATACGTCTAGATATTTAACTAGCCCTCGATACGTCTAGATATTTACAGTTTCAGTATCGTTGTCTTAGAGTAAAGCACAGGTCAACACAAAAACAAAAATGAATAAATCCAAAATAATAATAATAATTATTATTATTATTATTATTATTATTTATTAGGGTTTCGACTGACATCCGAGTAAGCTTCTATTATTCTATAGTATTTCAGGGAAGTTTTCACGATTGGCAGCATAACTTTTCACCTGTCTACGCATACCCAACACATTATTATGGTATATATTGAATTACTATATTGAAAGTCAGTAGTTTTATCATGTCCATGGGGTTAGCTAAACTATTCAAATAATGTTGCCAGTGTATCGCAACTTGTTTTCCATACTGTTCCTGTCCACGACGGTTCATAATGGAACACATTCAGTGTAGGAGATCTGGTTCACGTTGTTACACGTTCTATAATTTGGAATTCATTACAGAGCACACACTTATTGCAGTTAGTATCTTGTGTTACTGAAGAGTCCTGCAAAGGTGTTACACAATATTACCACACCGTCGGCGTGGGTTTCTCGATGTTGGATATGCAACATTGGCTGTCGACGTTGCACATGGCCTTTGGTGAGCTATATCTATCATCATGCCAAATTTTAGATCAATATACAAACAAATAAGGCACCAAATCGCAACTGTCTTATCCACATTCCACCTTTAATCCCCAAAGAATAACCAGGACAAACACAACAACCTCACAACTCTTCGGCGATCCAAGAAAGACGGTGAAAATGTATACCGGAAGTTTGAGAAATGTAGGACAATAAAAGTTACACGATAAACTAGAGAGGAAAAGTGGAGAACAATTTATAGATACAAGGTCAAGGGAGAAGAGAGAGGGGGATGGAGAAATGTGTAAAAGAAAGAACAGATTGGAATAGGAAGATGAAGACAATTGTGAAAGTGAATGACTAGATGACATTATACAGAAACTAATGCATAAACAAAGGAAAGGGTGAACAGAGGGAGTAGGCGAGAAACATATACATGAACATAAAAAGAAACGGAAAAAAGTAAAAGACATTTGTGCATACATGGAAGAGTAAAAGGAAACTCAGATGGATCATTGTGTAGAATAAAGAAAGGGTAGGAGGAACCGAGAAAAGGTGGACTTTGGAAATAAATTGATAAAAGAAACTTGAGGGGGGGGGGGGGGAGAAGCGGTATACACGATAGAGTAGGCGGAGGGAGGAAGGGCGAGACAATACAGACGCAAGCAAACTGCATTGTCTTTGATTTTCCTAGCGACTGAAGTGCTATTAAAGCTAAAAGACATCAACCCTAATGGTTTAAGTTCTGAACTGAATTGGTTAAATAGGATACTTAATGCAAAAGGTAATTATGAGTTATGCGATGTACATTTTATAATCCATAACGTTAGTAGTTGTTGTTGTTGTTGTTGTTCCCCAAGCTGCGTGGCCGAACAGCCCCAAGGCCCCGAGTAAGGCCAAGGCCATAAACGAGCGCCCCCACAGAATCCTCCCTGCCGACCACAATAAAGCCTGGGTGACCGAAGCCACTCCATGGCGGGGAGCTGAGAGGGTGCGTAAACGCCCGGGAAACCAAAACCCCACCCAGGGCCCTGTGCCCCTCAGCAATTATGAAGAGAAAGTTGAGGGGCAAAGGAATAATGTGACGCTTTAGCTTCCAATCTTGGTAGATTGGGAGGTCAATCCACGGAAGAGACGCCGTCACTTGAGATCTAGAAAATATATAAGTAAAATGAACAGTCAGACTAAGCTATGGGTATGGCAGAGATCGCTCAGGTCTCACTCTGATAGACCAGCCCATCGCCATCGTTAGTAGTAATACAGTCACACTCAAACGTTATGTAATGCCTGTTGACACTTTCAATTCCATCGCGTTTTTTTTACTGGAATCTGGCCCACTTTTGATTATTTTAGACCGCTTTCAAATAACTCTAGACATCAAAGAGTTACATAAAGTCTTACTTACCACTTTACCTCCCTCAGATCCTTCCCAAAGTGACTAAAGTCGTCTAATGATAACAAACTAAGAACAATAATAACGCCATTAGGATTATTGAATATACTGCAATAGCTGAGTTCCCGGGACTACCACAGGAAAAATTGAAGTATGGCCTGTCTATCTGGAGGAGGGGGGCGGGGGGGGGGATATTTCGCTAACAAAAACTAGTTTGGCATCCCCTTACTGTGCATGCCAAGTATGGGCTCTCCATCTTGAAAACTGAAGGAGACGCCCTCGGCTTAAACCCTGCTCCGGCACCCCCTTATAATACTGCATGACAAGTATGGGCTATCTATCTTGAAAAGTGAAGGAGTAGTTCGTGAACAGACAGATAATGTAGATAGTGCAGACATACATTGACAGAAACATATTAATAATACAAGTGATTGGCGTGCCTGTGTTTGTGTGTGTGGGTATGTGTGTGTGTGTCTGTGTGTGTGGGTATGTGTGTGTGTGTCTGTGTGTGTGGGTATGTGTGTGTGTGTCTGTGTGTGTGAACTGAGTTATGTCTCTTGGTTATTATTCAGGGCCATATCCTGGCCTCGTCATTCTTCTGATATCCCGAGTTAAATGTCTTGAGGTAGTTTATGGCGTATAACCATTCCCAAAGTTTGATTTGTATATACACAAATCATATAATGAATTATCTCTCTCTCTCTCACACACACACACACACACACATAATAACATTTGTGCACATGCACAAAGCTACACGTAAAACACCCAATGAAATACACATACACATTTACACAGGTTTCACATAACAAACTTCATCTTATTATCAAATCTATATGTATAATAAATCAGCTTAGCAAGGCCATGTTGGAGTAGAATTAAAACAAATTAACACGTTAACTCATTGAATTAGAAGAAAGGCTTTTAATTAAATTCAAGCAATGTTTGTAATCCAAGAGGGACAAATCGAGATTGTATAAAATACTGTTTAAAATGAAAATTATAATAAATATAAGTATAGAGGGTACAGTAGGCAAAGAGTTCAATCAGAGGCATATGATTTAGATAGTAACTCCTATAATTCACAAACACTAGCTACTATCAAGCGTTTTTATTCAATTTAGGAAGGGTTTCTGAATAATGCTATGAATATATCCAAAGAACTGGAAAGAGCCGAGCGAGTGGTTACAGATTAAGGCGGAATGGTTTGTATATTGATCGATTTATGCATTTATTTAGTATTATTTAGATTCATACCTATACCTCCATAAACTTGTAAACACTCATTCCTAACACCCCCTTCTAGATAAATGTGTACATTTTTCAGTAGAACTATGTCCCGGGGCCGGTTCCTCCTAAATTACAGGCTTGCTATCGCTCACCAGGAAAAAGTAGACACCTAAATGGAAAGATCTTAAACTAGCAAGACTAATGGACTGAACGTCTTAAAATTTGAAAACTAATGGGGTTAAACATGAGGGAGAAGGGGGTACAGATAACCCAAGCATCCCCCCTTAACCCTTGCAGTATCGGTGACCTCGTTTTCATTAGGCTATATTCTGGCAACGATTAGACGATATTAATCAACTTAGGAGGGATATCTAGCCATTAAAAGACTAGACTCTCTCAATTAATCCTTTTAGCTACCATATATCCTTCCTAAGCTTCATAAAATCGTCTAAGTGTAGCTGAAATCCAATTAACTAGACGTCACCGGTTGAGAAGGGGATAAGATATATAGTATACAGTGTTGCTGCTGAGAGCTTAGTGACGTGAGAGTGATGGATGTATGTGTTAATGAGCCAAGGCCGGGCATAATGAGTTGCGTTCTCCCAACATCGCTCTTTCTCACCTCTCCCCCCTCTCTCCTCTCTTCCCTCTCTCCTCTCCCCTCTCTCTCCTCTCTTCTCTCTCTCTCTCCTCTCTTCTCTCTCTCTCTCTCTCTCTCTCTCTCTCTGTTAATAGATATACTGCCAAAGGTAACATTTCCTATTTTTCCTATTATCTCCTGTCCCACTCTTTTACCTCTCGTCTCCCCTCCTCTCACCTGTCTCTCACTCTTTCCAGCTAGGTTAGTTGTAAGGGATGCCAAGCTTGTTTGTATCAGCTGTGTATGTCAGGTAATAGGAAAAAGTCCACCTTCATAATAGCAGTCTTAAGTTAAACAAAAACGGCTGGGTAAGGTAGATAGGTTTGTTTATCAATGGCGTCCCATATGTTTAAAGAGATTAACTAGTTCTCTGAAAATAGCATATTGTAAGAAAACCAATAAGTTTTTAAACCAACTTAGATGCTAATATTATACAGTATGCCAAAGAAGTAAAAAATAAACGAAAAGCAGGAATCAGGAGATGGTAATTACATGTGGTTTATTTTACGTGTTTATGTCTAGCTGGGGAGACAACTCAATCCGTAGCTAATTTCAAACAATATATCTCAACCAGCCCCACTTCATCCAGCATCCTTATATATGTCTAAGCTGACCTTACTACTTAAGCAAATACTTGGTTGAGATCTACAGTAATGGTTAAAATGGTTCACCGGTTTATTTGCCCTTTTACCCACTCACACTATTGGAAGGTTTCCAAATATATACATCTACAGAACAGGCAGCACCATTGTCACGTCACCTACTACACAGAGTAATCCAGCTAATGTTCACAAACACCTCTCGTCCTATGCATTTCACTACACTAAACAAGGACACCACACTTCTTTCCAATACACATACGGAAACAAAAAATAAAGTTTAAAAAACTAGCAACTATATTTTTTTCAGCTTTGTGGGAGACACTTGTTGCAGGCAACTTTGCCTTATATATCCTTCATACACATACAAAAAAACAAAAACAATCATAATAAATACAGTTTACACATAAGCTTAACTAGGCCCACG
>JBAKBP010019652.1:0-44231 GCA_037953745.1 Lithodes maja
GTGGCAGAGTTAGCAACCCAGTCTCCACCACATCCAGCAAACCCTACAATTAACAACCAGCCGAGTAAAACCAGCTAGCTAAGGCACCTTCGGTTTTGGTATTAAAGACACCCACATCTGTCTCATACACAGAGGGTTATTATAAACACTGGTGATATGGCAAGCCCCTAGCCACAGCCGCCGGACGACGATCACAGAGAGAGGGCGCCCAGCTCCCCCTTTTTGCCCACCCGAGGAGGGAGACCCCCACCCCCGCGGAGGTATACCTGGCCCCTGTTTTGACTTTCGAGTCATTGCCAGGTAGCACAGGAATTCTTCCTATCAATGAACTAACCATGAATGACTAACACCTTTACTAACCTCTATTAACTCACAATAAACCATTTACCTTTCTTGCATGCTCTGATCACTAAATTAGCACCTCAGCTATACCATAGAATGAAGATTGAACAATCTAGAGAGACGCTCCTATCACAGCTGTCCCCATCCTCCTCGCAAAGTAGATCCAGTCTCTCTCCCCTAAATACGTCCAGTATAGCCAAAATAGTACCTCTTACTAAGGCTCAGTTATATGAAAATATAAAGGCTTCCTATAGCCCTGTGCCACAACAGTAAATACCATCTTACCTAGTCTCCATTTCTATTGAGAGCTCAATTAAGTCCATAAGACTCGAGATCCCTACTGTCTACAGGGTCCAGAACCGAGCCTATAAATCTAACTCCCGCCCCCAGTCAAATCAGTTGAAAGCTAGACACCAACCAGGGGTCACTACCCTGCAGTTAATTTCTAGCTCTGCCCTTGTGTTGTTCCGGAGTGAGATCCCAGAGCCGGCAGACTCCGTGGCAGATTTGGATAGAAGGACCTGCCCACGTATTTAAGAACTTCACACATATGGCCCCCCTGGACGGCCGCGGAACCAGTCGTTAGCCCCCAACATCATGGACGCAAGATAACCAGGACCAGACCCATCAGATACTACCCAAGATTCTCTTTAGCAGTACTACATATTACTGTGCTGTTTAGAGATTCACTAATTAATATTTCTACGAAGTGGCTAAGACCTTGCCCAGTGTAATTCATACTTAACCATTCCATTTGGGACGTACTAAGCGATCAGTGCTCTTTAATTAACAGGCGACTTTGACTCTCGTAATTACCTTATTCAGATATTAAAACTCTAGTGATATCTAACGTTCGCCCACTGATTTGCGTTCTATGTATTTCTGAAACAAGGATATAAAACTTAGATCAGTACCCCCTGAGGTTACTAGAATTCCCGTGCTCTAAAATACGCGTGTCTAATCTAGTCTGTGAACTACTACTTGTGCACCAGAGCTACCAGTAATAAATCTAACTGTGAATATGAATCTATAAGTAACATTGATGGTCTTCGGTATATAAACCTGTTAAATCAAAGCCAGTGATCAGAAGATTAATACCTGAACGTTGGAAGTGGGAGACTAGGCTCCATCCAGATCCACTTATGCTAGTGTTGTTCGATTCTATTATATTGTCTTACACAAGTATTCTGCAGTGGTATATCAATAAACGTGATCGTGTAACTTGCTACCATGTGTTTCTTTGTGTTCTCTATTCCTCATATCTTGTATTGTGCATGCAGCCTTATGTACCCAGTCAATTAGAACTCACATTACCCAAGTTAAACCTGTAGAAAAACAGGGCATAACATTCACTACCACAATCACCACCACCATCACTACCACAATCACCACCACCATCACTACCACAATCACCACCACCATCACTACCATAATCACCATCATCATCACTACAAATCATCACCATCACAATTACTAAGGCAATCGATCACCACCACTACCATAATCACCACCACTACCATAATCACCATCATCTTCACTACTGTGATGTGTGTGCCCCTATAAGACACACACACACATACACGTACGGTGATTGCAATACTACGCCACCCCTACAATAGAACCACAATCACTACCATAATCATCATCATCATCACTACAGTAGTACAACTAACAACAGTAATTTGAGGACATATTCCTGTGGAACTCCACAAGTAACAGGAATCCTTTCCGAAGAGAGAGAGAGAGAGAGAGAGAAGAGAGAGAGAGAGAGAGAGAGAGAGAGAGAGAGAGAGAGAGCGCGCATTATGTGATAGTGAAAGAGCAAGATAAACTGGGTGTATGAAGGTGGCCATGTTACGTCAGGAGGGTATAGAGGGAGTAAGGTTAGGGGGGGGGGGGGATTACGGTGAAACAGGATAACGAGGGGTTCTGTTGCCATATTTACAGTTAATACATTATAACAACCATCGTCTGCTGTTTGCCAGACTAATATAACACAGACTGAAAGGGTCAAGGATATAGTGAAGAGAAAGGCTTTGATTCCTAGCATTCACCAAGTGTGTATATACTGTATCAAATTAAATGATGACCTACATATATACTGTATATGTGACACTACATTGAATCAGGATATTTCAGCTAAATATCATGCCTCTAGTAATATTTTCTTGATGAGGTTGATTCAATGCTTGTTATGCCCTGTTTTTCTACAGGTTTAACTTGGGTAATGTGAGTTCTAATTGACTGGGTATATAAGGCTGCATGCACAATACAAGATATGAGGAATAGAGAACACAAAGAAACACATGGTAGCAAGTTACATGATCACGTTTATTGATATACCATTGCAGAATACTTGTGTAAGACAATATAATAGAATCGAACAACACTAGCATAAGTGGATCTGGATGGAGCCTAGTCTCCCACTTCCAACGTTCAGGTATTAATCTTCTGATCACTGGCTTTGATTTAACAGGTTTATATACCGAAGACCATCAATGTTACTTATAGATTCATATTCACAGTTAGATTTATTACTGGTAGCTCTGGTGCACAAGTAGTAGTTCACAGACTAGATTAGACACGCGTATTTTAGAGCACGGGAATTCTAGTAACCTCAGGGGGTACTGATCTAAGTTTTATATCCTTGTTTCAGAAATACATAGAACGCAAATCAGTGGGCGAACGTTAGATATCACTAGAGTTTTAATATCTGAATAAGGTAATTACGAGAGTCAAAGTCGCCTGTTAATTAAAGAGCACTGATCGCTTAGTACGTCCCAAATGGAATGGTTAAGTATGAATTACACTGGGCAAGGTCTTAGCCACTTCGTAGAAATATTAATTAGTGAATCTCTAAACAGCACAGTAATATGTAGTACTGCTAAAGAGAATCTTGGGTAGTATCTGATGGGTCTGGTCCTGGTTATCTTGCGTCCATGATGTTGGGGGCTAACGACTGGTTCCGCGGCCGTCCAGGGGGGCCATATGTGTGAAGTTCTTAAATACGTGGGCAGGTCCTTCTATCCAAATCTGCCACGGAGTCTGCCGGCTCTGGGATCTCACTCCGGAACAACACAAGGGCAGAGCTAGAAATTAACTGCAGGGTAGTGACCCCTGGTTGGTGTCTAGCTTTCAACTGATTTGACTGGGGGCGGGAGTTAGATTTATAGGCTCGGTTCTGGACCCTGTAGACAGTAGGGATCTCGAGTCTTATGGACTTAATTGAGCTCTCAATAGAAATGGAGACTAGGTAAGATGGTATTTACTGTTGTGGCACAGGGCTATAGGAAGCCTTTATATTTTCATATAACTGAGCCTTAGTAAGAGGTACTATTTTGGCTATACTGGACGTATTTAGGGGAGAGAGACTGGATCTACTTTGCGAGGAGGATGGGGACAGCTGTGATAGGAGCGTCTCTCTAGATTGTTCAATCTTCATTCTATGGTATAGCTGAGGTGCTAATTTAGTGATCAGAGCATGCAAGAAAGGTAAATGGTTTATTGTGAGTTAATAGAGGTTAGTAAAGGTGTTAGTCATTCATGGTTAGTTCATTGATAGGAAGAATTCCTGTGCTACCTGGCAATGACTCGAAAGTCAAAACAGGGGCCAGGTATACCTCCGCGGGGGTGGGGGTCTCCCTCCTCGGGTGGGCAAAAAGGGGGAGCTGGGCGCCCTCTCTCTGTGATCGTCGTCCGGCGGCTGTGGCTAGGGGCTTGCCATATCACCAGTGTTTATAATAACCCTCTGTGTATGAGACAGATGTGGGTGTCTTTAATACCAAAACCGAAGGTGCCTTAGCTAGCTGGTTTTACTCGGCTGGTTGTTAATTGTAGGGTTTGCTGGATGTGGTGGAGACTGGGTTGCTAACTCTGCCACATTTATCTGGAAGTATGGCAATAGAAGTTAGTTACTGGCGGGGCGGCTAGCCTCGCACCGACGACCATTGGGTGCAGGGTTGTGAATGTGTTGTAAGAGAATAGATGGCATGCAAGGGGCTAGTAAAGTTCTAATGTTGTTCTGGCCTACTAAGGGAAGGTAGGCTGGATAGGAGTATATATATAAAAGGTTGGAGAGCATTAGCAACGGACAATTCAAGGATCTTCAAGAGGTATGAGAGAGAGGCTAGGTCGGACAAGAGTCGAGAAGCGCGGGAATTCTTAATGAGAGGGGGGGAGAGTTCAAGGGCTACAGGGAAATTTTGCCCCTAAGGTCCCTGGGCGTGGGGGTGGCATTAGGCTACAATTGATATGGAAGTTTGAAAAGGCAGTAGAATACGTTAGCCAAAATATGCTACCGGGGAATGCAACTATGGTGTGGTATATGAGTCTGGAAAAGATAGAGTTATGTGATCAGTCCGAGGGTTATGGATACTATTAGTTGGCCCTGGGAACTGCGTTTTTCTATTAAATATAAATATAAATACCAACAACAGCGGCAGTTCGTAGGGGTACTTAGTTATTGTTTCGGGGTACTTATGACAGATACTGGTAACCAGGTTATCTTATACAATCTCTGATTGGGGTAAGAGGTGTAAGACACGAAGTAAATTGGCGTAGTGTGGGCTGTGGATACGAAGGAGGCAAGGGGAAGACGTATGACAATTGTGGAAAGTAAATGGAAAAAGGTGAACACAATGGCGGATAAAAATACTTAACCTAAGGATTGCATACATAGATTTATGGGGCGATGGGTCTTCAGAAGCTTAGTCTGGCAAGACAAGATGTTAGGGAATGTTAATATTAATACTTAGTTACTAGAGGAACAATGCAAGGGGCGACTGAGCACGGGTTACATATATCTATACTCGTCATGGAAAATGATATACGAGGTCTAGGGACAAGCGTGGGTGTTTTAACTTCTAAGATATATAACATCTACTTCTCGGATGTAAGAACATACATAGATATAATTATGGCTGTCTGATGTGTTGGCATTGGCTCAACGTCGGGACAGGGCATGGGTGTTTTTAATATGAATGTATATTCCTGTTCATCATCTTTGTAGCAAGGACAGTGCCGCTATGTCGTATCAATGCTGGTGGCAGTTAATATTATAGACTTAGTTACTAGAGGAAACAATGCAAGGGGCGACTGAGCACGGGTTACATATATCTATACTCGTCATGGAAAATGATATACGAGGTCTAGGGACAAACGTGGGTGTTTTAACTTCTAAGATATATAACATCTACTTCTCGGATGTAAGAACATACATAGATATAATTATGGCTGTCTGATGTGTTGGCATTGGCTCAACGTCGGGACAGGGCATGGGTGTTTTTAATATGAATGTATATTCCTGTTCATCATCTTTGTAGTTAGGAGTGTAGGACACGAGGGGGTTAGTGTACGTGAGGTGTGGAAAATGGTCAGTTTAGAAAAGGTAAAGGGTGCAGCCAGGAGCTGCTTAGCCCTGCGGGCTTGGGCCTGTCTGAAATGGCTGGCTCGGTCAGCTGGTCCTTTCGTTCTGTGGACCTTTCCTTTGGTGTTTCTGTGTGGTGTTCGTTCGTGGCTTCTGTGGTGGGCTTCTCGTTCTGGGGCATTTTAATGCTCTTAAGGGGAGGCAGACTGTTTTTCTGGACCCCCTTCTCCCTCATGTTTAGCCCCATTAGTTTTGAGACTAAGACATTCGGACCATTAGTTTGGCGATTTGAACACCTTTCGCCCCATTTCTTTGTCAATTTTATGACCTTTCGTGCCATTTAGGTGTCGATTATTTCCTGGCGAGCTATAGCGAGCCTGCAATTTTAAGAGGAATCGGCCTTCGGCTGGGACTTTTTTTTTTACCGAAAAATGTACAAATTTATCTTTAAGGGTGGTCTAGGGGTGATTTTCTAAGCTTGATGGAGGTCTAGGGAGGAAACTAAAAAAATATATGAATAAATGAATTAATAGACCAAACAAACGGCCAGCCTCCCCTTAACCCTAGTTTCTGTATGATCTCCCGCAGCTGTATGTTCACGTGTTTTAATTAGACCATTTTCGTTCAGCTTCAAAATGGATATAATAATCAGGAGCTATAAACTACCTTGTGTTGAACATAATTCTTGCTAATAGTAGACGATTATTTTTTAGTATAATATAAACGGGTGGCACTCGATCGTTAACTTATATTTATTAACTCGAAAACCCACATCTCGACAAATGATATGTGTATCGCATACATTGTGTAATCAGGATTCAGGAAGCATACTGTATGTACAATGCATCAATAGTCAACTGTTTCCCCTTTGTGTCCTAGCTGTGTCATGTGTCACCGTTTTTTTTTTTTTATCTTTCTCTCCTTTTCTCTCTTTCCCTGGCTTGTATCCATTCAGCCAACTGTTTTAAGACGTTTATCCCCATCCAGGTGTCGATTTCTTCCTGGCGAGCGATAGCGAGCCAGCATTGTATAGAGAAATCCGGCTTTGCCGGAGACATTTTTCTATCGAAAAATGTACAAATTTAGCTTGCTGTCAAAACAAAAATATATATATGCTGGATCGCTACCGCTCGCCAGGAAAATACTGACACCTGGATGGGGTAAACGTCTTAAAACAGTAGGCTGAATGGAGCAGAATGGATACAACCCAGAGAGAGAGAGAGAGAAAAAAATATCATGTCACCCCCCTTAAATAAGTTATACTGGCCAGTAATATCGCTTATAGAGTAATGTTTATAATACACATAATTAAGACACTGCACATAATTGAGTACAAACTCCACATAATATAATATATAAATGGCATATTATTATTTTGGACACGACTCTTAAGATGTGGAGGCAAGATTATGATAGGAATAATAAGTATCCATACAGGTGCATTAAGGGGAGGTTTTTAGTTTGTTTCCTACTCCTCCAGCAACCTTAAAATTTCACCCCCTTGACCCCCTTTCAAGATAAATTTGTACATTTTTCGGTAGAAAAATGTCCCGGCCGAAGGCCGGCTACTCTTAAATTACAGGCTCGCTATCGCTCGCCAGGATAAAATCGACACCTAAATGGCACGAAAGGTCTTAACATTGACAGAATGGGGCGGAAATTCTTAAAATCACCAAACTAATGGGGCAAACGTCTTAAAATCTCAAAAGCAATGGGGCTAGACATGAGGGAGAAAGGGGTCAAGAAAGAAGTCCCTTAAGTGGAAATCTCCCCTTAATAATTTGACCACTTGTGAGTTTCGGGTATATTATGAAAGTTCTAGCTGTTGACCTTATCGATGTAAGTTCTAGCTGTTGACCTTATCGATGTAAGTTCTAGCTGTTGACCTTATCGATGTAAGTTCTAGCTGTTGACCTTATCGATGTAAGTTCTAGCTGTTGACCTTATCGATGTAAGTTCTAGCTGTTGACCTTATCGATGTAAGTTCTAGCTGTTGACCTTATCGATGTAAGTTCTAGCTGTTGACCTTATCGATGTAAGTTCTAGCTGTTGACCTTATCGATGTAAGTTCTAGCTGTTGACCTTATCGATGTAAGTTCTAGCTGTTGACCTTATCGATGTAAGTTCTAGCTGTTGACCTTATCGATGTAAGTTCTAGCTGTTGACCTTATCGATGTAAGTTCTAGCTGTTGACCTTATCGATGTAAGTTCTAGCTGTTGACCTTATCGATGTAAGTTCTAGCTGTTGACCTTATCGATGTTAGCCCACGTATATGATTATATACTAAAATAATCGTTTGTAGTATCCACATTTATGCATTCATTTTAAACCAATATCAATATATATCCAATTAAGCCATCTATACATTACAAACCGGCATATGTTATTGGAGATATAATAACCCACATGATAAGAAGTCCTTTCTGCAATATATATCGCTGCCAAGTTGAACTCTCTTATAATAATCACCAAACTCGCATGTAGTCCATTACGTTACGTCCTTTCGGTGTCTCTCAATTAACTATACTGTTGATATAAAAGTAAGCCGGGTTAGCAAAATTGTGGAGAGTTGGCTGCCTCCCCATAAATGACTAATCGCCAAACGTATTCTACCACACTATACGTAACAGTCCCTCTCGCAAGTTTTGTCCCTTCATAATTTCAACTGTGATTATCTCAGCAATAACACGAACACAAACACACATAGACAAAGACTTTATAGTGAAGCTTTGACCAGTATTGTTGAGGAGTATTATTTGCTTACACGAAAAGAGGAAAGTGTAGAAAAAGTTGTGAAGGTAGACCAGAACATGGCTGACGGACGATGGGCCACCATACGTTCACATTCTGTAGTTGTATCGTCGGGTGTGTGAAGTGGATACGTATAACAGAGCCTCCATTTTCTAGTTACATGTAATATGGAGGATGTTGTATATCTTTCAAGTTTGTAGTAGGCTATGTTGCTCTAGAAATGATAGTCGGTGTCTTTAAGGAACGAATGAATCACGTCGGTGAACACACACAAGAGGATTCACATTACTTTTTTCCCGGCAACTTTTGATCGGCTATTTTATTCTGGTAACATTTCTAGACTATATTACTCTAGTATCGACAAGCAGAAGGGAGGTAGATTAATTCAGGTAATAATTTACTCATAATAGTTATAATTCAGAAGTGTTGAGGCCAGAAATGCCCAACAAAGTTGCTGGATAGTGTTCGTACAAATCCGCCTTCACCCAACAGATATGAAAATGTTACCGTTACTTAATATTGTCGCGATTGAAATAGTTTAACTCCACAATATTATTTAAATGGAATGTTAATATCAGGACGTGTCTATATTTGCGATCAAGTGCAAAAATGTATATAAAGTCGCCATGTATTTAACCTTCTCAAACTATAACGTCATTTTAACAAGATTATAGCTTCCATTAGACTTTATGAAGCTTACGACTGACCTATGGAACTTATATATTGTAAATAGATAACTCTATTCATATTATCCCTTTCAAGCTCCAATACGCGTTTCTGTTTTGTTTTCTGGCTACTATTAGACGATTTTATTCAGATTAGTAACGGTATACGGAAGTCAAGGGGTTGATTGAGATAGTATTTATCCTTTTAATGCCCACAGATACTTCCTAAGCTGCTTAAAATCGTCTAATGATAACCAAAATAAACTGCTAAAACGCGTCAGAGCTTCAAAGGGTTAACATGGATCCTACTTTCTAAGAAAAGTAAAATCGTCCAGTCTTAGCCGGAATAATATGAACAGAATATGTTATGGAACTGAAGGAGTTAAATGTCGCTACATGTCCTCAAGATAATATTATAAATCATCATATTTGACTCTGTATCCTCTTAACCTTTACACGATTATGTGACCTTCTTCTCTAGTGCATTCTGGTTAACATTAGAAGATTTTACCCACTTTTAGAAGGCCCTCTAGGAGTCAATGAGGTAAACACTATCTAGATTAATGGTTAGACTCCCACGGATCTTTTCTAAGCTACATAGAATCGTCTACTGATAGCCAAAATATAAGAAAAATAGTATGTGTCCTCGTTTGCTGAGGTTAATATTACACGAGTTAATTAAGAGTTAGCAAAATAAATAAAGTGTAATAGAAAGTTAATTAAGAGTTAACAAAATAAATAAAGTGAAATAGAAAGTTAATTAAGAGTTAACAAAATAAATAAAGTGAAATAGAAAGTTAATTAAGAGTTAACAAAATAAATAAAGTGAAATAGAAAGTTAATTAAGAGTTAACAAAATAAATAAAGTGTAATAAAGTTAATTAAGAGTTAACAAAATAAATAAAGTGTAATAAAAAGTTAATTAAGAGTTAACAAAATAAATAAAGTGTAATAGAGTTAATTAAGAGTTAGCAAAATAAATAAAGTGTAATAGAAAGTTAATTACGAGTTAGTAAAATAAATAAAGTGTAATAAAAAGTTAATTAAGAGTTAACAAAATAAATAAAGTGTAATAAAAAGTTAATTAAGAGTTAACAAAATAAATAAAGTGTAATAGAAAGTTAATTAAGAGTTAGTAAAATAAATAAAGTGTAATAGAAAGTTAATTAAGAGCTAACAAAATAAATAAAGTGAAATAGAAAGTTAATTAAGAGTTAAATAAATAAAGTGAAATAGAAAGCCCCTAAGTAACGTTGCAACTGAAGGCATGATAATAACTACCCCTTCAATACCATAACGTAATTCTAATATACTGGAAAACATTAAACAATTTTACTAAGATTGGGAAGGACTTCTTGGAATCAATTAAAGGCATACAAACTACGATAATTAACTACAGTATAATTATGACTTCTACAGGTTCTTTATTTATACTGAATACAATTAAAGAAAATAAAAAGACATTAACAAGAATATAACATTAAGGTGCGATAATAATTAATGCAGTGGCGATATTTAATGTTATCAACTTACAGACATAAAAGTTTTCTATCACATAAACTCTCGATTACATTTGTCTTGCTTTATACTGGTGTATGGCATGTGTCCATTAAAATTATGATTTGAAAATATATAAACCTATTTTAATATATAATTATGCCCTTGAATTCGATTAATGATTTTCTTTATTAAGCAAAGTTAAGTATATTACATAATTTCAAACTATATGTTTAGTTTTATCACGTGTTTAGTTTATACCAATGAACCAAAAACTAAACAAAAAATAATAATACATAAATAACATAATATTTCGCCAGTGAAAGAAATTTGTACCGAAAACAAATAATATACAAATATCGAATTATGCACAGTTATTCACCAAGAAGCTCATCTTGAAAAATTCATTTTTTTTACGAGCTAGATAAACAAGGAAAACAGTAACGTATACTAGTTTCAAGTTGGCAGCATACGTAAATCCCGCTCCGACAATACGGGTAAATCTGACAATTCCAAGAGAGATAAGTGATATTTGTGAGATCCAGCAGTAATTCAAAGACCTTCGTAAGTCAGTCGAAGAAGGAAAATCACTAAAATAATGATAGAACCAACGGAATATAGAGCAGACGAAAAGGCAAGCAGTGGTGGGAATGATTCGGCTACTTGCGACCCTGCATACGATCACTATCTCCACCAAGTTTTGTCGGAATTTGGTCTTCAGTTCAGTCCTAAGAGTACTTCGGTCATAGACACAGCTGCAGACCCTCCCCCGATGAATCTAGGGAAGCTGCATGAACACGAGGAAGCTGTGGAGGCGAAAAGACAGCCGAGTGGAATGGAAGACTTGATGGATACGGAAAAACAACTTCTGGGGAGGAAATCGGTGGATAGGACCGCCGCCTTTGAATATGAAAACCCGGAGACTTCAGAACTATCCTATGGGGAGATAGAATACCCAACAGCAACAACACCAGGTAGGCTACAACACCAGTCACGTTAAAAAAAGAGAGAGAGAGAGAGAGAACAAAAAAGGCACAGTTACGCGAACGTGGATGTATCCGAGTCACAAGTATGAGAGTCAAAAATACACATAGGCTTAAAGTTTATTCATTGCCGCTTTACACCTTCAGTGTGACAATATTTTAAACCTTGAAGGTCATAATTAATATTTTGTGTCATGCCCCAGCGAGGGTTCGAACCCAGGCCAGTAGTGCAGCACTCCAGCACCTAACCAACTAGATCACCAAAAAGTCATCAGTGATTTTAGAACAAGTTGCATTATACTTTTAAAATTTTATGATGACACTATGGTAGTAAAAGTACACTGGTATAAAGTATTTTGTTCACGATTGTCATCTTCGGAATGACAGTATTTTGAATCATGTTGAGCTTATAATCTCGACTAGCCACACATAATACAAGAATAAATGACAAAATCCCTCAAAGTATTACGATACTATGATGACTCGGAAACAATTCGCCGAAAAGTGTTCTAAATTATATGCTCCAGTTAGCCTAAGGGAAGACTAATAACACATAACAAAGCCACTCCAACAGCCTCCTCTCTCTCCAACACCCCTTCCCCACTCTCTACACTCTTCAACAAGTAGGAAAAGTAAAAAGTAGGATTATTGAATCAGGTTAGGAGGTGTGTTTTATAGTTACTTTAAACCTTTAATCTCGAGACAAATATCATTCTGTGGTTTGTCACTAACTTGTTCATCTACTCCTATAGGCCTACTCATGTTTTAAGGGGAGGCAGACCGTTTTTCTGGACCCCCTTCTCCCTAATGTTTAGCCCCACTAGTTTTGAGAATATAAGACGTTCGGTCCATTAGTTTGGCGATTTTAACACCTTTCGCCCCATTTCGTTGTCAATTTTAAGACCTTTCGTGCCATTTAGGTGTCGATTTTTTCCTGGCGAGTGATAGCAAGCCTGCAATTTTAAGAGGAACCGGGCCTTCGGCCGGGAAATTTTCTACCGAAAAATGTACAAATTTACATTGAAGCTTGATGGAGGTCTAGGGAGGAAACAAAAAATATATGAATAAATTAATTAATAGACCAAACACACGGTCAGTCTCCCCCTAAGTTTTGGTTTCCTTAGTTGGCTCCCTAGACCTCTATTAAGTTTAAAAAAAAAAAAAAAAAAAAAAAAAAAAATAATAATAATAATACAATTGTACATGTCCCGGCTCGCTATTGCTCGCCAGGAAAACATCGTCACAAAAGGTTTTAATATTGACAAAGAAATGGAGCGAAAGGTCTTAACATTGCCAAAATATTAGGTCGAAAATATAAAAATCTCAAAACTAATGGGGCTAAACATGAGGGAAAAGGGGTCCATAAAATCCAAAAACCTTCCCTTAACCGATATTTATTTGAGATATAAACTTGCCTCTTAAGGGGAGACTGGCCGTTTGCTTGGTCTATTAATTCATTTATTCATAATTTTTTTTAGTTTCATCCCTAGACCTCCATCAAGCTTAGAAAAACACCCCCCTAGACCCCCCTTCAAGATAAATTTGTAAATTTTTCGGTCGAAAAATGTCTCGGCCGAAGGCCGATTCCTCTTAAAATTGCAAGCTCGCTATCGCTCGCCAGGAAATAATCGACACCTAAATGGCACGAAAGGTCTTAAAATTGACAACGAAATAGGGCAAAAGGTGTTAAAATCGTCAAACTAATGGGCCGAACGTCTTATAATCTCAAAACTAGTGGGGCTAAACATGAGGGAAAAGGGGTCCATAAAACCCTAAAAACCTCTCCTTAACCAATATGTATTTGATATATAAACTTGCCTCTTAAGGGGAGATGGGCCGGTTTTCTGGACCACTTTCTCCCTCATGTTTAGTCCCATTAGTTTTCAGATCTTAAGATGTTTGCCCCATTAGTTAGTTGATTTTAAGACCTTCCGCCCCATTTCTTCGTCAATATTTAGACCTTTCGTGCTATTAAGGTGTCGAATTTTTCCCTGGCGAACGATAGTGAGCCTGTAATGTTGGAAGAAGCGGCCTTCGGCCGGGAAATTTTTCTACCGAAAAATTTACAAATTAATCTAGAAGGGGGATCTAATGGATGTTTGTTTTTGTTTTTTTAATATGATGGAGGTCTAGGGAGGAAACTAGAAAAACAATGAATAGGCTACATGCAAAAATCGGCCGAAAAGTGAACCATCCCCCTTTAATATAATAGAGCCAAATATTCGCTCAAAGACAACAGTTACTTGGGCGGCTATTTTGTTTACTATCCCCTTGAGGATTATGAGGCGTTTTGACAGTACATTCTGGCTATCATTAGACGATTGTATGCAAGTTGGGAAGGATATCGAGGAAGCAAAGGGGAAAGTACTATCTCGATTCACTTTTTGGCTCCCACAAGTTCTTCCTAAGCTGAATAAAATCGTCTAATGCAAGCCAGAATAAACTGTCACAATGCGTCACGCTCCTCAAAGGGTTAATAGCCCGGCCCACTGTATATGTTGAGTAGGCCTAGGCATAATCTGTCACAAATGCTACTGACAACATTAGTGGATTAGTGGATAAAGAGTTAGTCGTTTGGTTAACCCTTCTTTACCGGCGGACGTCTTTTCGATTTTATTGTTGTTATGTTTCGACGATTTTGTGCAGTTTATGAAGGATCTGTGGTAGTAGAAAGGGTTAAGAGAGATACTTCGAACCTGTTAATTGCTGGAGGTCCTTTTTAAACTGCAAAACAATCGTCTAATAGTAGCCAGAATAAAGTTAAAAAGACGTCGCCGGTACAGAAGGGGTTAACAACACTTAGTACCAATCTCTCTTATTTGTTAACCCTTACAGTACCGGCGAAGTCCTTCCATTTTTATTTCAGCTACATGCATCCGACTTTATGCAGATTAGGAAGGATCTATGGTAGTTACAAGGATTAATTCATATAGTCTGCAGCCTTTTAATTGCTAGACATCTTTTTAACTTGAATAAAATTGTCTAATTGTTGCCAAAATCTAGTCAAAAGGGCGTGACTGGTACTGAATGGGTTAAAGCATAATATTCATTGGTGGTACAAAGCCAAAAAGACCACACAATCCAACCTAGTAACAACAGATTTTGATAGATGCAAACACCATTTAATGAAAATGTTGTTGTTGATGTGTTTATTTTATACTAGCCCACTGGGCCAGTTAATGAAAATGTAAATGGCAATATAGGTGAAGCGACATGTTTCTCAATTACCTTAATACTATTCTTAATTACACAAGACTTAGTATGATTTAAAAGTATTGCAATAAGTTTACGGTTAATGTTTTATGAAGAGTCCCAATGCTATACTTCTTATATTTACGGTTAATGTTTTATGAAGAGTCCCAATGCTATACTTCTTATATTTACGGTTAATGTTTTATGAAGAGTCCCAATGCTATACTTCTTATATTTACGGTTAATGTTTTATGAAGAGTCCCAATGCTATACTTCTTATATTTACGGTTAATGTTTTATGAAGAGTCCCAATGCTATACTTCTTATATTTACGGTTAATGTTTTATGAAGAGTCCCAATGCTATACTTCTTATATTTACGGTTAATGTTTTATGAAGAGTCCCAATGCTATACTTCTTATATTTTGTAAAGGCCATTTGGCCGTTGTCAGGTCAGGCAGACTTGTCAAATCTTAAATTTGTAATAACAAATCTCACATTTGAAGCTATTAACAACTTTAACAAATTATCTATGTTAAGGGGAGGTTTTTAGTGTGTTTCTTAAGACTTCCATCAAGCTTGAAATTACACCCCCTTGACCCCCTTTCAAGATAAATTTGTAAATTTTTCGGTAGAAAAATGTCCCGGCCGACTCCTCTTAAAATACAGGCTCGCTATCGCTCGCCAGGATAAAATAGACACCTGAATTGCACGAAAGGTCTTAATATGGGATGAAAGTTCTTAAAATCGCTAAACTAATGGGGAAAACGTTTTATAATATCAAAAGCAATGGGGCTAAACATGAGGGAGAAAGGGGTCAAGAAAACAATCCCTCAAGTGGAGACCTCCCCTTAATATTATAGTTTCTGTTTAACAAAAAGCCTCTAGGTACAACTTAGAACTAGGATTTAGTAATAATAATCTGACTATTATAAACCGGGGTAAATCGGCCTCGGGATCAATTCGGAAATGTCATTGATAAAAATTATGATTATTGAGTATCTCTTTTATAAATTAAATAATGAAACACCTGTGTGCATGTCCTTGCCTTTTGTCTCCTTCTTAAACATAGACAAAAACAAATGTGCTTGTCCTTTTGACCCTTCACAATTCCCCTGATTCAGGGTGAATTCGAACACTACTAGAACATAAATAGCATGTTTAACATCAAACAGTAATCCTGCAGACATTTCTACACATGTGTATGCATTAAAACTCCTTAATCGAGCCAAAATTTAGCCAGCTTTAAGTTGAGGTAACACATAGACTGGTCCTATTGGTGGTGTTGATTGTACAGAGTTCGAGAATTCTTCACTGACGAGCAGTTGGCCATGATATATAAAAGTCATGTGCGTTCTCAGATGGATTACTGTTCACCTCTGTGGGGTGGAAGTGGAGTGGTTGCATTGAGGCAGTTGGACAAAATTCAAAATAAAGCTATTAGATTAATCAATAACCCTGCAATCACACAGGACCTTCCTACATTATCCATACGAAGAAACGTTGCATCCCTTGCATTATTCTACAGATATTTTCACAGCAATTGTTCCGAGGAACTTGCTTCAATTGTGCCGCCTCTCCACATCTTTCCGCGTAGAACTAGGGCAGCTGAGAGTGCCCATGAATTTACACTTTCTCCTCCACAATGCAGAACTTCTGCTTATCAGAATTCATTTATCCCCAGAGCTACTACTCTTTCGAATTCACTTCCCTCGAATTGCTTTCCACAAACTTACAATCTGCAAATGTTTAAATCCAGTTGTTACAAACATTTTATGAATGGAGGATGCCTTTAGGCACATGGACCTTTTTGTTTTATCTGTGTTTTTCCTTCCTCCGTTCATTGTCTTTAAAAAAAAAAAAAAAAAAAAAAAAAAACTGTACATAAGTGCTAACACAGTATATATAGCCTAGGTCAGATATATTTAACCCGTTCAGTACCAGTGTCGTCCTTTAAACTTTACTCTGGCTGCTATTAAACGATTTTATGCAGTTTATAATGGGCCTCCCACAATTAACTGGCTGCGAACTATCTCACTTAACCCTTTTTACTACCACAGATCCTTCTCAAACTGCACAAAATCGTCTAAATATAACTATAATAACATTTAAAAAAGACGTTGCCGGTACAGAAGTGGTTAAATATGTGGTGCTACTCAAATTTATTACTGGAACTCAATTCTTTAGTGTTTCTAATTCTCAATTGTATTGTTTAAAATCCCCCTCTTTCTACCCACACTTTTAACCCGTGCAGTACCAGTGACGTCTTTCTAATCGTATTCTGGCAACTATTAGACGCTTTTATTCAGCTTAGGAAGGACCTCTAGCAATAATAAGGCTTCAAACTACCTCACCCAACCCTTTTTACCTACCACAGATCCTTCCTAAGCTACACAATATCTTCTAAATATAGCTATACTAAAATATAACACACGTCCCTAGTACTCAAAGGGTTAATACCGGCTTACTGACTATTCCGCCCTCAGACCATTCCGACCAGAAGATCCCGCCCGAATGTTGTGGGCGGGAAGAGCCAAACATCAATCCTTCCTTGGCTGATTCCGCCTTCTAAGATTAGACCGTCCCGCCTGTTTGTAAGGTTCGCGTATACCTTAATTTAAACTGTGCTTGCCTAAATGTGCAATGAAAAAGCCTGTAGCCTTGAAATTTGTGATTGTATCTAACCTTGTGTATATACTGTATATATGACTATCAGACTAAAACACGCCCATTAATAGGAAAAATCACAACCAATTAATTTACCAATTGTCCATTTTCAGCCGATGGTGATTAGCATATTTCCCATGTTTATAGAAATCAGTTACTTTGCAAATAGAGTAGCGAATAATGGAGTGATCATGAAAACGTGACATTACCCCTTGAGGTTTATGTCACCTTTTTATTAATTCCGGCTGTCATTAGACGATCTCATAGCCTACAGCTTAGGAAGGATCTGTGATAGTTGAAATGCTTAAGACTGTCTCGAATAACCTTCCTAATCTGAATAAAATTGCCTCATAATAGACAAAGTATATAATGCAATCACGAATTTCAAGGTTACAGGCTTTTGCATCGCACATTTAGGCAAGATCAGCTTAGGTTGTGTGAACCATACAAATGGGCGGGACGGTCTAATCTTGGAAGGCGGAGTCAGCCAAGGAAAGATTGATTGCTTGGCTCTTCCCGCCCACAACATTCGGGCGGGAAGGACCTAGCTAAGCGGGCGGGATCTTCTAGTTGGAATGGTCTGAGGGCGGGAAAGACCTGCTCCCGTTAATACCGGAACCTTTACCCCTTTTCTGCCACCAAACTATATATTGAACGGAGTACGGTCACGCTAATAAGTCATGTCCCAGGTGTCATTACGTTTGGCTTGCTCTGTGCTGTATTACTGTCTGTCAGATGTTGAATAGGATCGGTAAGTGTAGACATATGTTTTTATATTTCACTCGATATGAAGAAATGAAGCTTAGATATTGCTGATACCAATTATTGATCAAAACATACTTGGTGCCGAGACATCACTTACTAGGCCGATTGTACTTTTCATCATACTCTGGTTACCAATAGACGACTTTCTTGAGCTTATAATCTACTTTTAGGACTCAAATGGGGTAAATAATAGCTCAATAGACCCTCTGGATAACACAGGTCCCTTTTAAACTGCACAAAATCGTCTAATTATATATATTATAGCCAGATTCATAGGTAAAATATCGTCATCGTGCTGAAGGGGTTAAGGGAGCCCACCTCACTTGTTTTCTCTTTCTCTCCCTCTCTCTTTGGCTTGTATCCATTCGGCCCCATTTAACCTACTGTTTTAAGACGTTTACCCCCATCCAGGTGTTAATATTTTCCTGGCGAGCGGTAGCGAGCCAGCATATATATATATATGATTTGACAGCAAGCTAAAATTTTTCATTTTTCGATAGAAAAATGTCTCCAGCGAAGCCTGATTTCTCCATACAATGCTGGCTCGCTATCACTCGCCAGGAAGAAATTGACACCTGGATGGGGATAAAAGTCTTAAAACAGTTGGATGAATGAGTGGGGCGGTTTACCTAGGATATTCAAACCTATTGTGCATTTTTTGATAAAAGCACCAATTTTGGCACAGAGGTAGACCAATATATTATGAACAAATTTGGATGTGGAGCCATCGTCCAACTATCCCCTGGCGGCCGTGGCAGCCATTTTCCAAAATGGCCGCCATGTGGCTGCCGAGGAAGACTTATCCCTAGGTGAATGAGATGTACTGAGTAAATGTGCAGGAAAAAATGATTGTTTTGAATCTGCAATGTTGTGCAAACATTATGTTGCGTGTTGTTGCTAATGTAGAGTAGCACTTAACAACAAAGAAAGGTGCCCATGTGTTTTTAGAATCTTATCTTATTATCGATTTATTAAATTATTCATAGATTAGCATAACAACAGTGGTGATGGGCTGGTCTATCAGAGTGAGAACTGAGCGATCTCTGCCATACCCATAGCTTACTCTGACTGTTCCTTTTACTTATATATTTTCTAGATCTCAAGTGACGGCGTCTCTTCCGTGGATTGACCTCCCAATCTACCAAGATTGGAAGCCAAAGCGTCACATTTTTCCTTTGCCTCTCAACTTTCTCTTCATAATTGCTGAGGGGCACAGGGCCCTGGGTGGGGCTTTGGTTTCCCGGGCGTTTCCTCACCCTCCTCAGCTCCCCGCCATGGAGTGGCTTCGGTCACCCAGGCTTTATTGTGGTCGGCAGGGAGGGTTCTGTGGGGGCGCTCGGTTGTGGCCTTGGCCTTGCTCGGGGCCTTGGGGCTGTTCGGCCAGGCAGCTTGGGGAACGGCAACAACAACAACAACAACCATGACAAACATCTCTCAATTGAACATGTCCTAATTCACTTGGATTCTGAGTGCTCCTTTCATACAACTTTGTCATTTTCCATTTCCAGAACAATGTCGAAGAGCTTCAAACTCGTTGAGCCTCGTATTGCAGAAGCAGCTCCGTCTACCTCCGCCCAACCAGCAATAGAGACAGACTGGTCATTATGCTTCATATGCCAAGAAACGACGCCAGAGTCGCTGACAAGTCCATCCCAGAATACACGCCAAGACAAGGGGAGCAGCTACAGCATTCTCGCTGGACATCTGAAAAGGTTCAATGAGCTTGGATTGCTCCCCAACTCTTTTCTGTTGAGCCGATTAGATGAAGGCAGTGGCGTTGAAGCAGCATTGAGCGCCACCAATGCACGATACCACAAGACCTGCAGGCTGAGGTATAACAAGACCAAGTTAGACAGAGCTGAGAAGAGGCACCTGAAAATAGGCGCCGACGAAGAAGAGGAAGTTGTTGCCCGCAAGCGAACTCGATATCTGTCACGACCATCAAGTACTGAGACGAAACACCAAGAAGTGAAATGCTTCTTCTGCGGAGAAGCTCCTGGTAGTGCTGGTCTTCATGAAGCTGCGACATTCCAACTGGATTCGCGTGTCAGGTCGTGCGCACTGATTCTGGACGATATGGACCTCCTGACACAACTGAACGCTGGGAACATGCCATGGTTGCACAGGAGGCCAAGTACCACCGAAATTGTCTCCTGAACTTGTACAATCGCGCACGGAAGATTAAGGAAATGGCGGGCAAAGGTACAGACGATGAACACGCAATAGCAGGACTTGCTTTCGCAGAGCTGGTGGTGTTTATTGAAGAAGCTCACATGGATGACGAGACGTCTCCGGTCTTCAAACTTGCTGACCTGGCGCAGTTATACACGTTAAGGATGGAACAGCTGGGAGTCAAGCATGAGGGCAGGGTGCACACGACCCGTCTTAAGCAGAGACTGCTTGCTCACTTTCCTAACATGTGTGCACAGCACCAGGGGCGCGATGTCCTGCTTGCATTCAATGAAGACCTCGGTGATGCCCTGGCAAAGGCTTGTGAACTGGACAGAGACCTTGATGCTGTCCACCTGGCGCGTGCTGCCCAAATTGTGAGACGCCACATCATCGGAGATGCCAAGGTGTTCAACGGGTTTCCTGCAGGATGCCAACAGGACTCCGTGCCACCCATGCTGCTTGCCTTGGTCACTATGATCTTGGAAGGTCCTAGTATCAAGCACCAGAGTGAAAGCACAACACCAGCGGCACTCAGCATCGCCCAGCTCCTCAATTTCAACAGCGTTATGCACCGACGGGCCACCACAGGCAGTACGCCTCGCCCAGTCAGGCACGCCACCATGCAGGAGACGCCAGTTCCAACCTACATCGGCCTAATGCTACATGCACACACGCGCAAGAGGGAGCTCGTCGACAGGCTGGCACACATGGGGATTTCTATCTCCTATGATCGGGTCCTGTCCCTTTCCACACAGCTGGGGAACAGTGCCTGCCGCCTCTACCACCAGGAGCAAGTAGTCTGCCCTCCCAAGATGAGAGACAGAGTCTTCACGACTGCCGCGGTAGACAATATCGACCACAACCTAAGTTCCACCACAGCAAAACAGTCATTCCATGGGACTGCTATTTCCCTCATGCAACACCCTGCGGTCCCTGGGGCCGGCATTGACCGCAGCATCATCATCCTCGGAGGACCGAACGAAAGAGGCCTCAAAACAGTTGACCGTTTGCCGCACTACTATACAGATGTCCCATCCGTCGGCAGCATCAAGAACACCCCCGTGCCGGCTACCAGCGTGACATCCCTGAGCAGCAACAGCGGCCTCAAGCAACATGCTGAAAGAGAGCATCTCTGGCTAAAACACACCCAAGTCGCCCTACTAACACTAATAAGGCGTACGGTCCAGACGGTGTTCCTCCTGTTGTTCTCAAAAACTGTTGTTCTCAAAAACTGTGCTTCCGTGCTGACTCCCTGCCTAGGCAAACTCTTTCGTCTCTGTCTATCCTCTAACGTCTTCCCTTCATGCTGGAAGTTTGCTCACATTCAACCTGTCCCAAAGAAGGGTGACCGCTCTCAACCCTCCAACTATCGTCCAATTGCTCTCATCTCTTGTCTTTCTAAAGTTTTTGAAACTATTCTTGCTTCCAAATTTCTTAAGCATTTCTCTTCTCATAATCTGCTCTCAGATCGCCAGTATGGCTTCCTTAAGGGTCGCTCTACTGGTGATCTTCTTTCATATCTTACTAACTCTTGGTCATCCTCCTTTCGGGACTTCGGTGAGACTTTTTCTATTGCACTAGACATATCGAAAGCCTTCGATAGAGTCTGGCATAAATCTTTAATTTCTAAACTACCCTCCTTCGGTTTCTATCCCTCCATCTGTGCCTTTGTCTCTAATTTCCTTTCCGGCCATTCCATAGCCGCGGTTGTGGACGGCCATTGTTCACTTCCTCACCCTATAAACTCCGGTGTTCCTCAGGGCTCTGTCCTATCTCCTATTCTCTTTCTAATTTTTATAAATGATCTCCTTAACTGTACCTTAATTCCCATCCATTCATACGCAGACGACTCAACCTTACACTACTCCATTAGTTTTTCAGAACGCCCCAGCCAGCAATTCCTCAACGACAAACGTAATGAAGCCATAGAACTCTTAAATTCTGATCTAAATACTATTTCCAATTGGGGCAGAGAAAACCTTGTTAACTTTAATGCTTCCAAAACCCAATTTCTCCATCTATCTACCCGTCAGGATCTCCCAGCGGACTATCCCTTATTCTTCAACAATACAAAAATCAACCCTTCATCTTCTCTCAATATTCTTGGTGTCTCTTTTTCTTCTGCTCTCATTTGGAAGGACCATATTACCAGTCTTGCTAAGGCAGCCTCCCAGAAGCTGGGTGTGCTCAACCGCCTTAGGGGGTTCTTTTCCCCAGCACAGCTTCTTGCTCTGTACAGGGGCATAGTGCGCCCTTGTATTGAGTATTGTTCACATGTGTGGGGAGGTTCCTCTCACACCGCTCTCCTAGACAAAGTTGAAAGGAAGGCCTTTCGTATCATTAACTCCCGTCCACTCACCAACTCTCTGCAATCTCTCTCTCTCCGCCGCAATGTTGCATCTCTCTCGCTATTCTATCGCTACTATAATAATCAGTGTTCCTCAGAGCTATCCCAGTGCATACCACCTCCTTTACGTAGGGCACGTGGTACCCGTCTTGCAACTCAATCCCACCCTTACTCTGTGCAACTCTCCAACCCAAGAGTGAAACGTTACTCTCAAACTTTCTTCTACTCAACAGCTGAGCTCTGGAACTCTCTCCCAGAATCAGTCTTTCCCTCTTCCTATGACTTAAATTGCTTCAAACTCCGTGTGTCCAGGCATTTTGCCTCGAACGTCCCTTGATTTTGGCCCTGTCACTCTTTCAACTATGGGGGAGGCACTCGCTATAGGCAGTAATGCCTTTTGCCTCCCTCAATCACATAGAAAAAAAAAAAAAAAAAAAACAAGAAACTTCTCCAGTGGAGAACACTTCATGGGCTGCATACCACGCAAGCCAGCAGGACATGCCAGCCAGTCGGGCCATCTGTCCCACCGCACTGCTCCCACACCGTGGCTATGATCAAGCACTCCATGAATGTGGTCAGGGTTGCAGTGGAACATCTCAACCCTGGCCAGACTCCAGTGGTCACATTCGACCAGCCGCTGTTTGCTTTGGCAAAGCAAATCCAGTGGAAGTGGCCACAGGAGTATGGTGAAGAGAAGTTTGTCGTCCTCTTCGGCGGTCTTCATATCGAGATGGCAGCACTGAAGACCCTTGGTGACTGGCTGCAAGGGAGCGGATGGGTGCAAGCACTGGTTCAGGCAGAGATCACCAGTGCCGGGACAGCGGACTCCTTCCTGCGGGCATCCCATGTCAGTCGAACCAGGAGGGCTCATCAAGTGACAGCAGCAGCCCTCTTCACCCTGCAGCAGCACACCTACAACCACTACATTGACAAGCTGGGTGACGCACGCAACGAGCAGCTGGAGTTCGACGATTGGTGCCAGCAAAAAGCCGAGACCTGCCCCCAGTTCGACTACTGGTCCTGCAACTGGAGGTGATGGTCCTGGTGTACGTGCGCTCTCTGCGCCAAGCGTCGTTTGCGATGTACGTAGATGCCCTGAGAGAACTAGCAGTGTGGTTCCATGCCCTGGATCACACCAACTATGTGTGCTGGATTCCTGTGCATCTGCGAGACATGGTGGAACTGCCGACGACATACCCTGAAATAGCCCAGGAATTCCGAGCTGGGAACTTCACCGTCCAGAAGACGAACAGGTCGTTCTCCGCCATACCCGTCGATCAGGCCCACGAGCAGAACAATGCTGCCATCAGAGGAGACGGAGGTGCAGTGGGCCTGACTGACAACCCCAGCGCTCTACGACGGTGGATGGTGGCAGGACCAGAGGTTGCCACGCTCATCGAACAGCTCCATGATGAAACTGACCTGGGGAACAGACCACAAGACACAAGGCACCATGACCAGTCAGCAAGTGTGCAGACTGCTTTCCTGAAAGATGTACAGTCGATGGTCAATGTGATGGAAGACTTCGGGAATCCATTTGAAGAGGAGAGTCAAGATCTGCTGGTACTCGACACCAAAGAGATCGCGCCACCTCGAGCTGTAGACGCCCTCCGTCATGCACACGAAGTGGGTCAGCTGCAGTTTGACAACTTCGTCAGAAAACGCCTGGTGGAGAGAACGAAACCCATAGGAGATGCCATCCACAGAAACAAGCTGAAAATCTTCGGTCAGCCTGCTTCAAAACCTCCGGGAAAGGGCAAGCAGCAGATGAAATCCCTGAAGAATGACGTGGACCTGTTCTCTCGTCTGTATATCGGGTGCCAGAACCGGGATGGGAATCTAGAGGAATTCTTCCAACATGAAAACCAAGCCTGCCCCCCTGCACTATCAGATGGCGGTGGCATCCGGCTGGGTGTCAAGAGTGATCTTCTCGCTTGTCTAGAAGACCTCAGTCAGCCCAAGTCTGAGGTTCCTCCAACCAGCTGCATTGTGCTAGATGGAGCGGTCATCATCCAGATGCTGAAGCCAGCTACAGCAAAAAGCTTCAACGAGTATGCACAGCAGGTCTTTGTGCCCTACATACTCTCAAAACTCCATCAAGCCACGCGACTGGACCTGGTGTGGGACCGCTACAATACAGACTCGTTGAAGGGTACAGCAAGAGCCAAGCACGGAAAAGGGGTGAGAAGACGGGTGGTGGGTGGTGCAACGATCCCCGGGAACTGGGCCAGCTTCCTCAGAGTCGACGAGAACAAGACAGAGCTGTTCAGCTTCCTCTCTGGCGTCCTCCACGACTCATTCCAGCTTGCAGACAAGGAGCTGGTCATCACTGAAGGAGATGATGTCTTGAGCAAGCCACCGGAGCGGTACTGTAGATACTGCAGCCCTGGCTCCTTGCAACCACGAAGAAGCCGACAGCCGCATGATGTTGCATGCCGCCCACATTGCTCACAATGGCCACAAGAAGATCCTCATCCGCACAGTTAACACTGATGTTGTTGTCCTGGCAGTGGCTCTGGCACGCACCCTGGAGGAGGAAGCCGAAGTGTGGGTGTCCTTCGGCACGGGCAAGGCTTTCCGGTTCTTGGCAGCCCATGAGATGGCGCGGGCTCTGGGCCCTGAGAAAGCACAGGCACTACCGATGTTTCATGCTTTGACGGGATGCGACACGGTCTCCTGCTTCGCCGGACATGGCAAGAGGACAGCATGGGCAGTGTGGACAGCTCTACCTCAGCTGACCCAGACACTCACTGACCTCTCCACTGCACCAGATCATATTGATGAAGATGCCATGCACACCATCGAGAGGTTCGTCATCCTGCTTTACGACAGAACAAGCACCGCAACCGATATCGACAAGGCACGCCGCAAACTGTTTGCAAAGAAGAGCAATGTCCAGCTGATCCCACCGACAAGTGCAGCCCTGAAGCAGCACGTCCGACGAGCGATATACCAGGTCGGACATGTCTGGGGTCAGGCTCTGGTTCCTGCACCAACATTGCCATCACCAACCGACTGGGGTTGGATCAAGACCAGCGACATGTACGAACCTCTCTGGACAACGCTCCCCGAGGCATCCAAGGTCTGCCGAAAGCTTGTCTCCTGCAAATGCCAGAAGGGCTGCATCAAGAAGTGCAAGTGCAAGAAGGCCAGTCTGGAATGCACACCACTGTGTGCTTGCGATGGGGAGTGCTCTCAGAACTGAACTCGCAAACTTAAGATGAAGATTCTGAACTGTTCCAAACAGTACACAGGTACTATAAAACAGTGAACTTATCTGCATATTGCATTTAGCAGATTATGTGTTAATTAACATGATAATTAAATGTAGTAGTGTTCATTGACCACAGAAGTATAACATTTGACTTGCCCAGGATTGATCTGATGAGAGCAAGCCACCATAATTATCACTATCTGGTTCTGTTACTGTTGTTGTATTATCAATGTAATTAGCATAATTGTGTTAATAATTTTGTTAATTGGCATCTTAATTGGCGTGTTCATGAATAGCTATTGACAGACAGAGGAAGAAGGTCAGATAACATTTCCACAACTTAAATGAATCTAGCCTATTCACAAGGAATGTCAGCATTTGATGCCTGATCATGGGTTTCCTTGTCGCCATTTCATCTGCAATTAGCCTAAATATGTTAATTAATATCAGCAGCATCTCCCAAAATGTGACTAAGAGCTATCTGGCATTTCTTGATTAAAAACATTCAATAAAACCTTCAGCAGCAAACTTTATCTAACTTCTGTGTGTCTTTTGGGTGTCTGCTGGCGGCCATTTTGGAAAATGGCCGCCACGGCCACCAGGGGGCAGTTGGGCGATGGCTCCACATCCAAATTTGTTTATAATATATTGGTCTACCTCTGTGCCAAAATTGGTGCTTTTATCAAAAAATGCACAATAGGTTAGCTTACCCGCTGTACTTACCGGATTTTTTTTTATCTTTCTCTCCTTTTCTCTCTTTCTCTGGCTTGTATCCATTCGGCCTCATTCAGCCAACTGTTTTAAGACGTTTATCCCCATCCAGGTGTCGATTTCTTCCTGGCGAGCGATAACGAGCCAGCATTGTATGGAGAAATCAGGCTTCGCCAGAGAAATTTTTCTATCGAAAAATGTACACATTTAGCTTGTCAAAACAAAAATATATATAAGCTGACTCGCTACCGCTCGCCAGGAAAATATTGACACCTGGATGGGGGTAAACGTCTTAAAACAGTAGGCTGAATGGGGCCGAATGGATACAAGCCAGGGGAAGAGAAAGATAAAAAAAAAGCGAGGTGGGCTCCCTTAATTACTGTTTAATCATGATTTACATTTTAGGAGCTTTAGTCTTACGTGCCATGACTCCTATTCACACTCAGGTGTTAATATTTATATAAGTTAATTTAATATTTCTTAAGTGAATTTTATAGAATAGTTGATGCGTAGTAGTTTACTATACTATTATATTGCTTAGTATTGCTAATTCGTACTTAGGAAAAGAAAAGAAAATAGGAAAAGTGGGGATTGGGCCTGAGTAAATAGATAGATAAATAGATAGACTTATTCTATAATAATCTTGAACAGTTATAAGATATGGACCAAAGTATATGAAGAGTTGCCATATTCAAGTGTAATCCCTATGTAGTTTTGAGTTTGGTACGGTATAAAGTATTATTATTATTATTATTATTATTATTATTATTATTATATTGGATAATTGTAGAGAGGTGACATATTGTAGTCTTGGTATGCACTGGCAAATATCAAGGGCATATAGAAGTTGGAATCCCGGGAGAATCATATGCTCTCATTAGTTTATTCTAGTGCATTGGGGTTTGTAATAGAGGATTAATGTTAAGAACGGGGTGTTCCTTAAGGGAACCCACCTCGCCTTTTTTTCTCTTTCTCTCCCTCTCTCTTTGGCTTGTATCCATTGGGCCCCATTCAGCCTACTGTTTTAAGACGTTTACCCCCGTCCAGGTGTCAATATTTTCCTGGCGAGCGGTAGCGAGCCAGTATATATATATTTTTGTTTTACAGCAATCTAAATTTGTAAATTTTTCGATAGAAAAATTTCTCCGGCGAAGCCGGATTTCTCCATACAATGCTGGCTCGCTATCGCTCGCCAGGAAAAAATCGACACCTGGATGGGGATAAACGTCTTAAAACAGTTGGCTGAATGGGGCCGAATGGATACAAGTCGGAGAAAGAGAGAACAGGAGAGAAAGATAAAAAAACAGGTGACCCCCCTTATAAGACACCCACTGTAGTAGTCGCTGACGTCATGCTTTAATGTGAAACGTAATACCCTTGACATACTTCAACAAACTGCTACGTCATAATTATGACATACAATTCTTCGTAATCTTTCTCTTCTCTCTGTCATTGTACAGGGTGTCCATAAAGTCTCTTTACAATTTAAAATATTTATTACAAAAGCAAATGAACAGACAAATATGTGGAAATTATTACAAAATGAGTAGATATTGAAGTTTTTTTTTTTTGCCTCAGTTAGTACACCTTAGGCACCATTTTGGGCACCATTAGTTGCAAGAAGCACATCAAGACGGTACTCGATTTCTTGCCATGTTCGCTGTAGCATAGCCTCATCAATGGTCGCAATGGCATCAGTGATCTTTTGCTTTAGGTCAGTGATGTCCCGTATCTCTGTTCGATACACGATATCTTTAACATAACCCCATAGAAAGAAGTCCAAGGGAGTGATATCTGGTGAACGAGGTGGCCAGGGAATCGGGCCATCCCTTCCAATCCACCGGTCTGTGAATGTTTGATTTAGGAACTCACGAACACCACGCAGTCCCCAATGTGGTGGTGCACCATATTGCTGATAAATGATGGTTGGTTGAAGGTCATCTAGTTGTGGTGCCACATATTCAGTCAAAAGGTCAAGGTAAACATTTGCAGTAATTGTTTTCTCGTGGAAGAAAAATGGACCAATGGACAAATGCAATGTTATTAAAAACTTTGATAACCACCGAGTACATACAACAAATCTGATTAAAGTATCTCATCAATTGCCTTGGTAATAAATTTATTAAATTGTAAAGAGACTTTATGGACAAATGCCAAATGACGCCATTTTGAACACTTAAGACCATTGTATTCACCAGCCAGGCTTGCTCCTACAACACCAATTCGGGTGTCATATTAATGATTAATTATATATATATATATATATATATATATATATATATATATATATATATATATATATACTATATATATATATATATATATATATATATATATATATATATATATATATATATATATATATATATATACAAAATCCACTTTCAGACACCTATACTGTATATGTCAATGTTCATTATTATGATAAGCTAAAGAACCATACCTTATCATAATATGGTAAGGTATGGTTCTTTACCTTATCATAATATGGTAAGGTATGGTTCTTTACCTTATCATAATATAGTAAGGTATGGTTCTTTAGCTTATAATATGGTAAGGTATGGTTCTTTAGCTTATAATATGGTAAGGTATGGTTCTTTACCTTATCATAATATGGTAAGGTATGGTTCTTTAGCTTATAATATGGTAAGGTATGGTTCTTTACCTTATCATAATATGGTAAGGTATGGTTCTTTACCTTATCATAATATGGTAAGGTATGGTTCTTTAGCTTATAATATGGTAAGGTATGGTTCTTTACCTTATCATAATATGGTAAGGTATAGTTCTTTAGCTTATAATATGGTAAGGTATGGTTCTTTACCTTATCATAATATGGTAAGGTATGGTTCTTTACCTTATCATAATATGGTAAGGTATGGTTCTTTACCTTATCATAATATGGTAAGGTATAGTTCTTTAGCTCATAATATGGTAAGGTATGGTTCTTTAGCTTATAATATGGTAAGGTATGGTTCTTTACCTTATCATAATATGGTAAGGTATAGTTCTTTACCTTATCATAATATGGTAAGATATGGTTCTTTAGCTTATCATAATATGGTAAGGTATGGTTCTTTAGCTTATCATAATATGGTAAGGTATGGTTCTTTAGCTTATAATATGGTAAGGTATGGTTCTTTAGCTTATCATAATATGGTAAGGTATGGTTCTTTAGCTTATCATAATATGGTAAGGTATGGTTCTTTAGCTTATCATAATATGGTAAGGTATGGTTCTTTAGCTTATCATAATATGGTAAGGTATGGTTCTTTAGCTTATCATAATATGGTAAGGTATGGTTCTTTAGCTTATAATATGGTAAGGTATGGTTCTTTAGCTTATCATAATATGGTAAGGTATGGTTCTTTAGCTTATAATATCATAATGAAGACCTACTATACACTGTACAGGTATATATTATATAGGCCTTCATATTGTGTGACAGATCAAAGCATTTCCAACAACTGTATATATAAACTTGCTATATTCAGCAAATGTTTTAAGGGGGGGGGGGACCTGTTTTTGTTCTGTCCTTTTCTATCTTTCTCTGGCTTGTATCCATTTGGCCCCATTCAGCCTACTGTTTTAAGACTTTTATCCCCATCCAGGTGTCAATATTTTACTGGTGAGCGGTAGCGAGCCAGCATATTTTTTATTTTTGTTTGACAGCAAGCTAAATTTGTAAATTTTTCGATAGAAAAATGTCTCCGGCGAAGCCGGATTTCTTCATATAATGCTGGCTCGCTATCGCTCGCCAGGAAGAAATCGACACCTAGATGGGGATAAACGTCTTAAAATAGTTGGCTGAATGGATACAAGCCAGAGAAAGAGAGAAAAGGACAGAAATAACAAATAGCAGGTCACCCCCCTTAAGTGAAGAAAGTGTTTGTTATCAATAAATGACTAAATCGAGACTATGTGTAACCCCTTCTGTACCCGCGACGTCTTTTAAATTTTATTCGGGCTATATTAGACGATTTTGTGCAGTCCAAGAAGGATCTGTGGTGGTAAAAAGGGTTAAGTGAGATAGTTCGAAGACTGTTAGTGGCTAGAGAGATCCTTCCCAAACTGAATATAATCGATTAATAGTAGCCAGAATAAAGTTAAAATTACGTCTTCGGCACAGAAGGGGTTAAGAAGGATATGGCTCTTAACCCCTTAAAGCTCTGACGCGGTTTAGCAGTTTATTTTGGCTACCATTAGACGATTTTATGCAGCTTAGGAAGGATCTGTGTATTAAAAGGGTAAAGGCTATCTCATAGTCTGGCAGCTATTAGACGGTTTTAATCAACTTAGGAAGGACCTCTAGCAATAATAAGGCTTTAAACTATCTCAACCAACCTTTTTAAACCTTTTTTGGTGATGGGCTGGTCTATCAGAGTGAGAGCTGAGCGATCTCTGCCATACCCATAGCTTACTCTGACTGTTCCTTTTACTTATATATTTTCTAGATCTCAAGTGACGGCGTCTCTTCCGTGGATTGACCTCCCAATCTACCAAGATTGGAAGCCAAAGCGTCACATTTTTCTTTTGCCCCTCAACTTTCTCTTCATAATTGCTGAGGGGCACAGGGCCCTGGGTGGGGCTTTGGTTTCCCGGGCGTTTCCGCACCCTCTTCAGCTCCCCGTCATGGAGTGGCTTCGGCCACCCAGGCTTTATTGTGGTCGGCAGGGAGGGTTCTGTGGGGGCGCTCTGTTATGGCCTTGGCCTTGCTCGGGGCCTTGGGGCTGTTCGGCCAGGCAGCTTTGGGAACGACAGCAACAACAACAACCTTTTTAAATGCCACAGACACTTCCTATTAAGGGGAGGTTTTTAGTTTGGTCTCTAGATATCCATCAAGCTTAAGATTACACCCCTTTGAGCCCCTTTCAAGATAAATTTGTAAATTTTTCGGTAGAAAAATTTCCCGGCTGAAAGCCGGTTCCTCTTAAATTACAGGCTCGCTATCGCTCGCCAGGATAAAATCGACACCTAAATGGCACGAAAGGTCTTAAAATTGACAGAAATGGGTCGAAGGTTCTTAAAATCGTCAAAATAATGGGGCGAACGTCTTAAAATTAGAAAAGCAATGGGGCTAAACATGAGGGAGAAAGGAGTCCAGAAAAAACTCCCTCAAGTGGAAATCTCCCCTTAAGCTGCATAATATGGTCTAAATATAGCTAGAATACAATATATATAACCCACGTCGCTGGTACACAAAGGGTTAACCACTATATATATAACTCACGTCGCTGGTACACAAAGGGTTAACCACTATATATATAACTCACGTCGCTGGTACACAAAGGATTAACCACTATATATATAACTCACGTCGCTGGTACACAAAGGGTTAACCACTATATATATAACCCACGTCGCTGGTACACAAAGGGTTAACCACTATATATAACCCACGTCGCTGGTACACAAAGGGTTAACCACTATATATAACCCACGTCGCTGGTACACAAAGGGTTAACCACTATATATAACCCACGTCGCTGGTACACAAAGGGTTAACCAATATATATAACCCACGTCGCTGGTACACAAAGGGTTAACCAATATATATAACCCACGTCGCTGGTACACAAAGGGTTAACCACTATATATATAACCCACGTCGCTGGTACACAAAGGGTTAACCAATATATATAACCCACGTCGCTGGTACACAAAGGGTTAACCACTATATATATAACCCACGTCGCTGGTACACAAAGGGTTAACCAATATATATAACCCACGTCGCTGGTACACAAAGGGTTAACCACTATATATAACCCACGTCGCTGGTACACAAAGGGTTAACCACTCCTATATAACCCACGTCGCTGGTACACAAAGGGTTAACCACTATATATAACCCACGTCGCTGGTACACAAAGGGTTAACCACTATATATATAACCCACGTCGCTGGTACACAAAGGGTTAACCAATATATATAACCCACGTCGCTGGTACACAAAGGGTTAACCAATATATATAACCCACGTCGCTGGTACACAAAGGGTTAACCACTATATATAACCCACGTCGCTGGTACACAAAGGGTTAACCAATATATATAACCCACGTCGCTGGTACACAAAGGGTTAACCACTATATATATAACCCACGTCGCTGGTACACAAAGGGTTAACCACTATATATAACCCACGTCGCTGGTACACAAAGGGTTAACCAATATATATAACCCACGTCGCTGGTACACAAAGGGTTAACCACTATATATTACCCACGTCGCTGGTACACAAAGGGTTAACCAATATATATAACCCATGTCGCTGGTACACAAAGGGTTAACCACTATATATAACCCACGTCGCTGGTACACAAAGGATTAACCACTATATATATAACTCACGTCGCTGGTACACAAAGGGTTAACCACTATATATATAACCCACGTCGCTGGTACACAAAGGGTTAACCACTATATATAACCCACGTCGCTGGTACACAAAGGGTTAACCAATATATATAACCCACGTCGCTGGTACACAAAGGGTTAACCAATATATATAACCCACGTCGCTGGTACACAAAGGGTTAACCACTATATATAACCCACGTCGCTGGTACACAAAGGGTTAACCACTCCTATATAACCCACGTCGCTGGTACACAAAGGGTTAACCACTATATATAACCCACATCGCTGGTACACAAAGGGTTAACCACTATATATATAACCCACGTCGCTGGTACACAAAGGGTTAACCAATATATATAACCCACGTTGCTGGTACACAAAGGGTTAACCAATATATATAACCCACGTCGCTGGTACACAAAGGGTTAACCACTATATATAACCCACGTCGCTGGTACACAAAGGGTTAACCAATATATATAACCCACGTCGCTGGTACACAAAGGGTTAACCACTATATATATATAACCCACGTCGCTGGTACACAAAGGGTTAACCACTATATATTACCCACGTCGCTGGTACACAAAGGGTTAACCACTATATATAACCCACGTCGCTGGTACACAAAGGATTAACCACTATATATATAACTCACGTCGCTGGTACACAAAGGGTTAACCACTATATATATAACACACGTCGCTGGTACACAAAGGGTTAACCACTATATATAACCCACATCGCTGGTACACAAAGGGTTAACCAATATATATAACCCACGTCGCTGGTACACAAAGGGTTAACCAATATATATAACCCACGTCGCTGGTACACAAAGGGTTAACCAATATATATAACCCACGTCGCTGGTACACAAAGGGTTAACCACTATATATATAACCCACGTCGCTGGTACACAAAGGGATAACCAATATATATAACCCACGTCGCTGGTACACAAAGGGTTAACCAATATATATAACCCACGTCGCTGGTACACAAAGGGTTAACCACTCCTATACCGACAACGTATTGTTTATTTGATTTCAGCTACATTTAGACCATATTATTCAGCTTAGGAAGAACGTCTACCAATTAGCTAAAAGGCTATATAAACACTATCCCAATCAATCCATTGATCTACCACATATCCTTCCGAAGCTTCATAGAATTGCCTAAATGTAGGTGAAAGCAAATGGCAAATACGTCGCCGGTAATGAAAGGGTTAAGAGAGAGAGAGTGTGTGTGTGTGTGTTGGAGTGAGAGCGAGAGTGAGTTAATTGACGTAAACAAATAGAGAGAGAAAGAGGGATGGTACGTGTGAAGCCCGTTGTATTTATATTATGTGTTATTATTATTTGATTTGAGGGAACTGGCTCTATTAAGGGGAGACTGGCCGTTTGTTTGGTCTATTAATTCATGTATTCATATATTTTTTAGTTTCCTCCCTAGACCTCCATCAAGCTTAGAAAAACGCCTCCTAGACCTCCCTTCAAGATAAATTTGTAAATTTTTCGGTAGAAAATGCCTTCGATTCCTCTTAAAATGGCAGGCTTGCTATCGCTCGCCAGGAAATAATAGACACCTAAATGGCACGAAAGGTCTTAAAATTGACAATGAAATGGGGCAAAAGGTGTTAAAATCGCCAAACTAATGGGTCGAACGTCTTATAATCTCAATACTAGTGGGGCTAAACATTAGGGAGAAGGGGGTCCAGAAAAACGGTCTTCCTCCCCTTAATTAACCCTGGAACAGATCTATTTACTTTACCTTTGGATGTGTTCGCCGCTCTTCTAGCGGCACCGAAGGAGCGCGACGCCCCTCGTTATGGGTGGTGATTTGGTGCAGTAGACTGTTTGAAGCGACAGCTCGCTCCCTTGCGAGGATGGGCTCGTCTGGCACTTTTTGCAGTTCGACATCTAGGGCTCTCTTGAAGTTGTCTAACGAGATGTCCCTCATGTCTCTTACTCGCCGTGGGAGTTTGTTGAAGAGACGTGGGCCTCTGTGTGATAACCAGCCCTCTCGCAGAGAGCCCATAGCACCCCTGTTATTCATCCGGGGGATTTCGCATTCCCAGCCTCTCCTATCACTGAATTTCATGACTATCGGAGTATGTAGGTTTGGTACTAAACCCTCTGCGATTTTCCACATGTATATTATTAGATAACGTTCTCTTCTACGTTCCAGTGAGTACAGATTCAGTGCTCTTAAACGCTCCCAATAGTGTAGATGTTTTATCGAACTTATATGCGAAGTGAAATTTCTTTGTACACTCTCTACGTCATTTATTTCACCTGCTTTGTATGGGGATGTTAATACGCTACAGTATTCAAGCCGCGGTAGCACTAGAGATTTGAAGAGCGTTATCATAGGCAATTCACCGCGTGTTTTAAAAGTACGCAGAATCCAACCCGTTAGACGTTTCGCAGCCGCCACTTTGACCTGGTTATGTACTTTGAAACCCATATTTTCAGACATTAATACCCCAAGGTCTTTCACACTGTCTTTCCGTTCTATTATGTGGTTAGATTCTGTTAAGTAATTTGTAATTTCTTTAACACCATTATTATCTCCGTACCGTATTAATTGGAATTTGTCCTCATTGAATTGCATGTTGTTTTCCCTGGTCCACTGGAACACTACATTCATGTCTTCCTGCAGTCGGCCCGTGTCCTCTTGTGTGTTTACTATCTTGCTTAATTTTGTGTCATCAGCAAAAGACGACACCGTACTGTGTCTGGTGTTGGTATCTATGTCGCAAATTAGTATGAGGAACAGAAGGGGCGCTAGCACTGTTCCTTGGGGCACTGAGCTTTTGACATCCGAAGGCTCAGAAGTGACTTGGTTTACTGCTACCGATTGTTTTCGGTTTACGAGGAAATTATATATCCACCGTCCGATTTTCCCAGTTATACCTTTTGCTTTCAGTTTGTGGGCTATTATACCATGGTCACATTTATCAAATGCCTTAGCAAAATCGGTGTAAATGACATCCACGTTTTTCTTTTCTTCTAGTGCTTTAAGAATTTTGTCATAGTGTTCCAAAAGTTGTGAGAGACATGATCTTCCCGCTCTGAACCCATGTTGACCAGTGTTGTGTAGTTCATTTGTCTCCATGAATGTTGAAATTTTGCTTCGCAGGACTCGCTCGAAAACTTTAATGATGTGAGAGGTTAGAGCTACCGGGCGGTAGTTTTTTGGTAGTGCTTTACTCCCTCCTTTATGCAGTGGGGCAATTATTGCGTTTTTCAAGCTATCTGGTATGTCACCAGTGTCTAGACTCCTCCTCCACATTATAGCCAGGGGTTTTGAGAGGTTTTCCTTACATTTTTTCATTAGGATCGAATTCCATGAGTCCGGGCCTGGTGCCGAGTGGGATGGCATGTTGGAAATGGCCTCTGCTATGTCTTTTGGACCGAAATCAATATCCAGCATCTGAGGGGCTTCCGTGGGGGAGGTTTCCATGAAAAATATATGTTGGTCTCTGATGACTTTTGTTTCATCAGGCTCACTGAATGCCATTTCATACTGCCTGCTTAAGAGTTCGCTCATTTCCTTTTTGTCCCCTGTGAAAGAGCCGTCCCCTTTGCTCAGTGGGCCGATGTTTGATGTTGTTTTAGCCTTTTGTTTGGCGTATGAAAAGAAGTATTTGGAATTTTCCTTTATACCTGCAATAGCTTTCCTCTCCTCTTCCATATGTTGTAGTTCATATGATATTCTTAGCCTTTGTTCAATTTCCACAATTTCTCTATCTATTTCGACCTTTTGCCTATCCTGTAGATTTTGATGTGTGCGTCTTTGTGTGAGTAATTTTCTTCTTCTGTACAGCCTCCTCCTTTCCCGATCTTGTTTGCTTCTTCGTTTTGTTTGTCTTGCAGGTATATGGTGGCTACAGATTTGGGTCATGGTTTCTGTTATTAAGACTAGACATTCTGCTGGTGTCAGGTTATCCATTAAATCTTCCCAGTCTATTTCCTCCATTTCTTGATTTACCTCTTCCCACCTAATGTTTTTGTTATTGAAGTTAAATTTACTGAAGGGGCCGGTTTTTGTTCTCGATTCTGAGGTTGTCTGTACACTTTCTAAGGTTGTTTTGATCTCAATTAATTTATGATCTGAGTATGTTGTGTCCGATATGTTAATGCTGTGTACTAGAGAGTCGTTGTTAGTGAAGACCAGGTCTAAGATATTGTTTTCCCGTGTGGGTTCAGCAATATGTTGGGTAAGACTAAAAAAATCACAAAGTTCAAAAAGCTCGCTCGTATTAGTATTTGCTTCTCCGGTGTTATTTGCCACTAACTGGTTTTCTAGTTGTCTCCATTTAATGTTTGGTAGGTTAAAGTCTCCTAGCCATATAATATTTGGTGTTGGGATCCCCAGGGTTTCCACTTCTGATTTTATTTTGTTGAGCTGGGTTTTGAAATCTTCTCGGGATGAGTCTGGAGGCCTGTATGTAACAATAACTGCTAAATTTAGGGATTCTATTTTAACTCCAAGTATTTCCACCACTTCATTACTGTTATTTAGGAATTCAGTACATATCAGTGAGTCATGTATGTACAAGGCTACACCTCCATGTGATCTATGCGTTCTGTCCGCCCTATGTAGGTTGTAACCAGGAATCCATACCTCACTATCTTCCTGATCTTTAATGTGAGTTTCTGTGAGAGCCGCAAATATAGCGTTTCCTTCTTCTAGCAGGCCCCTAATAAATGGTACTTTGTTCGTGGTTCTATTTTTTAGGCCTTGGATATTTGCAAACAAGATTGGGGAGGGATTGTTTGGAGTACTATGTGTACCTAATAGTCTTCGGGATGTATTGGCCACTTTGTTAATGTTAGGCGAACATTGTGAGGAGATTTGGCACACACATACTTTTACTGTTATAATAATAATAATAATAATAGTTCTTAGAGCTAGCGCATGCTAAGCCAGCTAAGGATAGCCCAATAAGGCCGATTAGGCGTATTTCCATTGGGGTCCTGTACTACTACCCCATCCCCTTGCTCATGAGGGACGGTAATGACTCAGTGCTTGTGAAAAATCTTTAATGCGCCGAGCGTGGGCGCGAATCTGGGCCTTCTGGGTGGAAGTCCAAGACGCTAGTCACTACACCAGCGAGCCACAGAGGCAAGGAGGCAAGGAAATTGCACAAACACATTACATACAACCGTTGCTTGAGGTAAAACAGGGAGAGAGAGAGAGAGAGAGAGAGAGAGAGAGAGAGAGAGAGAGAGAGAGAGAGAGAGAGAGAGAGAGAGAGAGAGAGAGAGAGGGGGGGGGGTAGCGAGCGTTGCCACTTCTCAGATGAGGTTAGGTGAAGGTATTGAGGGAACTCCTCAACCAATGTTCTCAACTATCGCAGGTAGACACTCTAGCACGAATACAGCCGAGATATTATACTATACCGGCCAGAGAGTGATGACTAGAGGGCTCGTCCCCTGGAGCGTAGCAGAGGGTGAAGCCAGTCAGACACACTTTCCGCCAGCTTACTGTAACCACACCCCTATCTCCTCCTATTATAAACTTCTCGTAATAACAAAAATATATCAATTAACAAGGAATCTGAATGTCAATCTTTAATCCTAAAAACTCCATACTTACAAGAGTGATGTATAAAAGATGTAAAGGAGTGAAGCATCACTTTATTTTCTATTACACAGCGGAGTTGGGCACAGTATCATGGCGGACGCTTGCATCACACAGTCAGCCCAGCGAGCACTCTAGTATATTTATCCCTGCGACACCTGTTCGAAATTAAACCATAGCTGCAGAAGGCTAATCTCCATTGTATTTTCTCTTTTAACAACTGTTTACTATCAAGGTAATCACAACGAGGTACAGGAAACCATTACAACTGTATCACTTAGATGTCTCTATTGAGGTAATAGACAAGTATACGTACGTATTATTAGCAGAATACAATATTTACAAAGGTAAATAATTATACTGGTGATACTCAAGGTAGTTTGGACTGTATATGAGATGCCTTTCATTATTCAAATAAGCAAAAACATGCCTAATGATACACAAATGTATAATAAATGGAGTCGATCTATCTATGACTTGGCAACTCAGCAGACATACGTTTCTGCTCAAAATATAGGAGCCCTCATACGTATTGTCAATATGTTATTTAGTAGTTGAGCAGGGGCTGAATAGCCTATAATTATCCGTTACGCACCCTTTTCTACAATGTTATCGTATACGTATATGCTGCTATAGGAAAACTGTTCGTGAGGTCGGGAGTATGGTATGAGTCAGCGATCGAGCAGCAAGAATAATTATACACTTGTCTGACCGCGGAGCATGTGAAATTGGCGAATCAAGCCCATACCCGACTTCAGACCCACCATCTGTGCTTTTCGCAACACAGCACATACGGAAATACCTCGAAAGATCAAGAATATTCTGATAGAGTGAGGCTATGAGTCATGTCCATAGTATGAAGTTATTCTAACATGACGTCAGAGCACATTGATTGGTAATGATACAAACAGTAAATATGCAAATCCCCAATTGATCGTGAAAAATGGATTGATAGAGAGAGTGGGAGGACATGTGAATTTTAATGTTGTCCTATGTCTTTTGACAAGTCCGTAATATTAGCTCTACTGTATATCGTGAGTAAAACCTAACACAAACTGACAGCAAAGCAAAATTTAATTGGCAATGCTCCACAAATTACGTACACAATATCCCGTGATAGTGAAGTGTTCATGAATTATACGGGTGGAATAACTCCGAATCATTGGTCTTCTCACTGTCAGTAATGTTAGTTTTATATCACCAGTAAAAACCACTGGTAAAAACAAACAACAAAGCAAGACTAATTGGAACTGCTTCAAAAATTGTATATACTGTACAATATCCTAAATTATCGAAACGAATGGATTAAACATTGAGAGAACATTGACAGTGGTTGTTTTTGCCGTGGTTAAAACGGATGTTCCATGCAAAATCGGCAATTTGTCGGGATTAGAAATAAAGGGTAAACAGAATAAAACAATATATAAACCAATGTCACATACATATAAACAAACGGGCCATATGATAATACATGATCGATGAAGACAGCAACAGGCACTTTCACCTGACCTGACCTGTTGGAAGAAATGTGAAGCTCCTCCGACAATTCAAAAAATGGCGGAAAAAGTAATTGGTGAGCAAGGCGGGAGTTGTGAAAATCCCTCTGGCATAATATTATCTACCTACGACCAATACCTAGGGGGAATATTGGTGGAGTATGGCCTTCAGCTCAGTCCTCGGGGTACTTCTATTGTGGAGTCCGCAGATTCTTCTTGTTTATTAGCCGAACTGTGCCAGACGGACGAACCTGCAGAGGTGAGGGAAACCAAACCCAAGGAAATAACCGCAAAACATGTCCTAAAAACTACTGTATCTGTCCAAGCTAGTGAATCAGCCCAAAAAGCCTCCATTACAAAGAAGCGTCCGTCGGTGAAAGAGGATTCCGATACAGGTAATGGTCCACAGGTGTACAATAGTAGACAATAGTGCGCCTAATGCCTATATAGCTAAAATGAGGAAATTATGTAGCTTTAGTGGGAAGAAAGGTAACATAACCTTATCACTATTCGAGGACGCATTATTCCATATTATTCTGACCATTGTTACACGGATATATGTAAAGTAGTCTATACAGGGTTTGTAGGAATCAAAGGGGGTAAAATCTCAATTAATCCTCTAACTTCCACAGGTCCTTCCTAAGCTTAATGCAATCGTTTAACCATAGCCAGGATGACAGAAAGAAACTTGGTCCTGGTATACTGGAATCACTCTCCTCGGCATTAGGAGGGAGTAGTTGCTTTTTCTGGATCCCCTTTTCCCTCATGTTTAGCCCCATTAGTTTTGACATTTTAAGACGTTCGCCCCATTACTTTGTCGATTTTAAGACCTTTCGTCCCATTTGGTTATAAAATATCAACCGTTCATGCCATTTAGGTGTCGAAAAATTTATGACGAGCAATAGCGAGCCTGTAATATTGGAGAAAGCAGTCTTCGGCCGGGACCGTAAAAATTTACAAATTTATCTGGAGGGGGGATATTGGGGATGTTTTATTTTTTGATGTGATGGAGGTCTAGGAAGGAAACTAAAATATTAATACATAATAAATAACCACACAAATAACGCCTACCCCTATTACTTTGTGCAACTCTGGTATGGCAGCTTCTTAACGAGTATATTTTTAGTATACACTTACAATGAATCTATCTTCAACTTATAATAAAACTATCTTCTAGTATACAAGCCAAAACAATCACCAAATGTTCCCAGAATAAAGTTGCAAGAACAAAATATTCATACGACTCCGCATTATAATAGAGTGGGTTGCATTTAATATATGGCTAGCGAGGTATATATCACTATCAATATACCCAATCATCTTATATGCCATTTATTGTTCTATCGAAAAATGTACAAATTCAGCTTGAAGTGGGTCGGGGTGAGCATTTTTTTAGGTTGAAGAAAGTCTGGGTAGGCGTTTTTGTTAGGCCTGGGGCTAATCTACGATACATTGCTCGAAAAGGGTAAAAAGCAAGCAAATTTCTAAAGAATAGTTAATAATAAATAATAAATAAATAAATAACAGTTAATAATAGTTAATAATAAATAATAAATAAATAAATAACAGTTAATAATAGTTAATAATAATAGTTAAAAAATAATAGTTAATAACCCACAAGACGTCGGACTTGGTTGTATTGAAGTTGAATACAATAATATGTACAGAGGGAGAGAGAGAGAGAGAGAGAGAGAGAGAAGAGAGAGAGAGAAGAGAGAGAGAGAGAGAGAGAGAGAGAGAGAGAGAGAGAGAGAGAGAGAGAGAGAGAGAGAGAGATACCTACCAAATAAAAGATAAATTAGCGTCATTTGCTTGAAAGGGTTAAACAGAGGACAGGGTTCACCATTTGTTTTTGTTTTTCACGAAATTTTGCATGGCGTATATATAAAAAACAAAACAAAAAACAAAACATGGCAATATATATCAAGTAGACAAGGATGAGGGTAACTATAGTGTGTTTGTGTTCAGCTGGCGGTATTGTGTCAATCCCCATTTTGATTTTGATATATTTCCTCATTTATGTATCGTTTTACTATTGGCCTAGTTTCCTCCCTAGACCTCCATCAAGTTTAAAAAATATCCCCCCAAGACCCTCCTTCAAGATAAATTTGTAAGCCTACATTTTTTGATAGAAGTGTCCCAGCCGAAGGCCACATTCTCTTAAATTACAGGCTCGTTATCGCTCGCCAGGAAAAAATCGACACCTAAATTACACGAAAAGTTTTAATATAGACAAAGAAATGGGGCGAAGTCTTTAAATCGCCAAACTAATGGACCGAACGTCGTAAAATTTGAAAAATAATGGGGCTAAACATGAGGGAGAAGGTGATCTATAAAAACGATCCATCTCCCCTTAACAGTGTATTACTGTCTGTAAACACTAAACACTGACCCCTTGAACCGCTCTTTGTTTAACCCTTAGAGTACCAGCGACGTGAGCTATATTTTATTCTAGCTGTATTTTGACGATATTTTTCAGCTTAGGAAAGATCAGTGGTAGTTAAAAGGGTTGGTTGAGGTATATTGATGCCTTTATAAGTTTATTAGTGCCAGAGGTCCTTCCTAAGCTGAATAAAATAGTTTAATAGTTGCCAGAATCGGATCAAAATTACGTCCCTGGTACAGTAAGGGTTAAGGGGAGGTTTTTTAGTTTACTCCCTAGACCTCCATCAAGCTTGAACAAATACCGGTACCCCCAAGATACCCTTCGAGATTAATGTGTACACTTTTCGGTGGAAAACTGTCTTGGCCATACAGAAAGAAAGGATAAACCCTTTCAGTAGTGTGGCGCATTTTCAAATAATATTTTGGATAACATCATACGATTTTACTGGACTTAAGTTAAAGAGGGATTTGTGGGAGTTAAAGAGTTACCAGTAGCCTACTTGAGGTAACTTGTGACACAATTTCATTATTGTATTCCAAGAGGTACGGTACATCCAAAGCTGATTATTGTATTCCAAGAGGTACGGTACATCCAAAGCTGATTATTGTATTCCAAGAGGTACGGTACATCCAAAGCTGATTATTGTATTCCAAGAGGTACGGTACATCCAAAGCTGATTATTGTATTCCAAGAGGTACGGTACATCCAAAGCTGATTATTGTATTCCAAGAGGTACGGTACATCCAAAGCTGATTATTGTATTCCAAGAGGTACGGTACATCCAAAGCTGATTATTGTATTCCAAGAGGTACGGTACATCCAAAGCTGATTAAATCATCTAACATTAGCCAAAATAAAATACAAATAGAGTCAACATTATGCTGCGTTCAGAGGGCTAAGGATGGAGGAGCTACGTATAGGTCTATATGAGCGATACGTATATCTGTATATGCTGGCTTCTGTGTAAAGCCCGGTTCACACTAGCCGTTTTTCCTACCGTTATACTGTACGTATAACAAATCGTGACGTCAGAGTGACGTCACTTACAGACATGCGGCGTGTACGTATTGTGAACCGGGGAGCCGTTTACCAAAATACGTACCACTCAAAAAGATGGTTTCGATTTATCTTTTTGGTGTACGTACTGTACATACGTATATTGAACATTGAAGTGAAATGTGTGTAATATTTTTCTGCCAATTTCCATTACATTATAGTTAATATCGCATCACAATATATGCTATTTGTATAATTTTAATGGCAAGGCAAATATTAACCCTCCAGCCCCGGGGGCTATAGCTCACGATTGTGCAGCTGTACCGGGGGTTTTGACGATTTTTGACCCATGTTAACTACTCTGTAAGTGAATGAATATGGCATGTAATGTTGTGAATAAAAAAGAATAATGATCCACAAACCTTCCTCTGTCGAATGGCGTTGAGTAGAGGTCTCTAGCCCCTCTGGTTGCATAATGGTGAGCGCGGGAAGACGAGTGCTTTTTTATGCGGGAATTTCCTCCCGCGTCCGAAAGCGTCGGCCCGCCATGGCAACGACGCACCTAGCCGCTCGCCGCGCCAAAGTATTTATCTCCCTTAGACGATTTTAGTGTTTGATATTGAGAATGTGATGTTTATTTGATATTTTCTAGTTATTTTGAGGCCAATTATATAAAATATGTTTATTAGGGTATCACTTTCACTGATAATGCTCATTTTCACTCGAT